>CAUYON010022959.1:0-10666 GCA_963573935.1 Arctocebus calabarensis | reverse complement strand
CTTGTGCTATAGTTGGGTTATAGCCTTCATATGAAAGCCGTAAATTAGCTTCATAGTAGGGCTGAGTACATTGGATACTTTTTCTTCCATTCTTGAGATACTTTGCTAAGAAGAATATGTTCCAGCTTCATCCATGTAAACATGAAACAGGTAAAGTCTCCATCTTTCTTTAAAGCTGCGTAATATTCCATGGTATACATGTACCATAATTTATGAATCCATCTCTGGGTTGATGGGCATTTGGGCTTCTTTCATGACTTAGCAATTATGAATTGGACTACAATGAACATTCTGGTACAGATGTCTTTGTTATAATTGACCGATACTTGAAAGCACGCCACCTACCAAGGTTTAGTCAGAATGAAGTGGCTGGACAGGCCTATATCAAGTTCTGAAATAGCATCAACAATACAAAATCTCCCTAAAAAGGAAAGCTCGGGACTAGATGGCTTCACGGCAGAATTCTACCAAACCTTTAAAGAAGAACTAGTACCTATATTACTAAACTGCTTCCAAAATATAGAAAAAGAAGGAATACTACCCAACACATTCTATGAAGCAAACATCACCTTGATCCCTAAACCAGGGAAAGACTCAACAAGAAAAGAAAATTATAGACCAATATCACTAATGAATATTGATGCAAAAATATTCAACAAGATCCTAACAAACAGAATCCAACAACACATCAAACAAATTATAAACCATGACCAAGTGGGTTTTATCCCCAGGTCTCAAGGCTAGTTCAATATATGTAAATCTATGAATGTAATTCAGCACATAAACAAATTAAAAAATAAAGACCATATGATTCTCTCAATTGATGCAGAAAATGCTTTTGACAATATCCAGCATCCCTTCATTATCAGAACACTTAAAAAAATTGGCATAGAAGGGACATTTCTTAAACTAATAGAAGCCATCTACAGCAAACCCATAGCCAATATCATATTGAATGGAGTTAAACTGAAATCATTTCCACTTAGATCAGGAACCAGGCAAGGTTGCCCATTATCTCCTCTGCTCTTCAACATTGTAATGGATGTTTTAGTCATTGCAATTAGGGAAGAAAAGGTGATTAAGAGTATCCACATAGGGTCAGAAGAGATCAAACTTTCACTCTTCGCAGATGATATGATTGTATATCTGGAAAACACCACGGATTCTACTACAAAACTTTTAGAAGTGATCAAGGAATACAGCAGCGTCTCAGGCTACAAAATCAACACCCATAAATCTGTAACCTTTATATATACACAGAATAGCCAAGCCAAAAAAATAGTCAAGGACTCCATTCCTTTCACAGTAGTGCCAAAGAAGATGAAACATTTTGGAGTTTTCCTAACAAAGGATGTATTGACTTTGAACGAGCAATTTCTCTGCTCAGAATTTATTCTAGACAAGTTGTCTTCAAAAAGACAATGATAAGCTAATATGCTCAGGCGACCTAACCCACAATCATGTATAATTCCCACCCTTGAGTGTAGGTAAAGCCTATGAATATGATGAAATATCATTTGGGGATTATGTGATATTATGTGACAATAGGGAGATTAGCTGGAGACGGGTTCAACCTAATCAGGTGAGTGCTTTAAAAGCACAGAGGTTTTTGGTTGTTTGTTTGTGTCATGTCACAGCAGAGCCAGAGAAAAGCATCCTGGCTAGCCTGGAAGAAACAATTATCTGTGTTGTGAGTGTGAGGGCTATGGGGCAGAGACCTAAGGCTGGCATCTAGCAACTGAAAGTATTTTCTGGATGACAGAAAAAAATGGGAACATCAGTCCTACAACCAGAAGGAAGTGAATTCTCCTGCCAATCAGTGAGCTTGGATGAGGACCCCAAACCCCAGAATGGAACTGCAATCCCAGAAAACATCCTGATATTAGTTGTGGACAGTAAATCCAACAATACCATACCTGAGCTTCTAATCCAGGAAAACTATGAGATAATACATTTCTATTGTTTTAAACTTCTAAATTAGTGGCAATTTTTTATGCATCAATAGTAAACTAGTATAATATTTGTGAAAGTATTGTTTATGCTAGTAAGTAACTGAGAACTCTCTCTATACCCAGCAAAAAGAACAGGTAAGCACAACAGGTACAGTACACAGCAATTAACTCTCCTATTTGCAAAGACGATTTGCAGCCCGTGTAAGAACCGTGCATGTCTATGTGTGTTTGTGTATTTTACATGCATTCATACACTTTTATATTGCATAGTGTTATAAGTTGAATTATGTCCCTCAAAAGAGATATCTGAACTCCTAATTCTCAGTACCCCAGGATGTAACCATATTTGAAAACAGGATCTTTGCAGATGTCGATGAATGAGGTCGTGAGTGTGAACTCTAAGCCAATATGACCAGTGTCCCTATTGAAATGGGAAAATGGGACTAAAGAGATGTGTACACAGGGAAACTGTGTGAAAGCACAGAGAGAACACCTTCTACTGGCCAACAAATGCCTGAGGCTGCCGGAAACTTCAAGAGAGGAAGGGAACTAACCTTCAGGACACATAATTTCAGACTAGTGGAAAACTGTGAGACATCAAATTGCTGTTGTTTAAGCCACCAGGTTGTGACACTTTGCTATGACAGCCAGGAAACCAACACAGCTCATGCTCACGGACTACAACAAAATTTAACACCAGCTACCTTAGTTGTTGGGAATGTATTTAGGTGGGTTCACAAGCAATTATTAATATTCAAACACACTTGACTTATACACATGGCAATTTCACATATTTCAGCTGTTTACTTTGTTTTATATTCTTTGTGCTTCTCTTAATTTTTGGATTTTTTTACAATAAATATGTACTATTTTTATCATCAAGTAAATTTGATTATAATCACAAAAAGTGGATGACCTTCTCCAAATCGGCAAAAGTTGGGGATCATTTATATTTGCATACATATTGAATAAAGATGAATACCTAACTTGTAAACCCATTTTCTTTCTTATATTCATTTTCCTACATTCAATGTCTTCATATCTACATTAGGATATATCATGGTTTATGTATTATTGTATTTGTACATGTGTCAAGTTTTAAGCTGAAATAGTAAAAATAGACATGATTAAAAGCAATTTTCTGTTTCTACTAGAGTAAAATAATAAAGGGATATCAATATTGAATAATCAAAATCTTCACTGCATTATTTTGTCTGAAACTTTAATTCACGGCATAAGAAGTTACTGATAGCTCTCGCTTTTGCAAAGAACATGCGTATCTATACATACTAATGTTCATCCAATCATTCAATAATCATTTAGGGATTCAGGGAAAGCCAAAAATTTACTAAGAAACAGGCTAGTGGTGTCTAATTGGAAAGACAGGTATCAAACAGGTAATTACAAAAATATATGGTTACTCTCATCCTGGAAAGCTCACTTGAATTATAATGGAACTAACCAAGTAAAAGGTGAAAAAAATGCCCCCTGAGGAAGCCTTCTGATTTAGGCAGGATAAGTAGAAGCAATTTATGCAAGATAAGTAGAAGGGTCTGGGGTTGGGCCATACAGAATATTGATTAAAAATACAACAAACATCTCTTGACAAATGTGATACAACTGTGATACAACTGTGATTTCAGTTAAAACACCTGAAAAATGGTTACGATGCTATTGCCTGTTAAATACATGATTTCTTTTGACATCAATCTCGATATTTTAGAAATACTTTTCAAATCTTCATTTTCTGTCAAGAATAAATCTCATTAACTGCTCCACTCCAAATGGCCACTTCTGTCACTGCAAATTTATACAGGGACAGCTATACATTATTAACAAGCTATGAAAAGTCACTGGCTAAATGTCACCAGAGCTGAGATATAGCTGCACCTTGGGATTCATATAGCAAACAGTTTAGTTTTAATCATCCTGGACCACAAGATGTCTTGGCATTTGAGCAGAAACTTTTTCCTCTTTAACTTGCACTGGAATCAGACCTCTATTATCTCAGCCATAATTTTTAGCTTAAACTGTGATAGAAAGTTTTACCTTCTAAATTAAAAACGTGAAAAAAATCGATCCATCAAAGAGCTTATCATTCATTTAATCAATGCTCACCTGCAGCCGTCTCCCTTCCCATCCCTCGCCCCAAGAAAAGTGAGCAAGGACAGCTATAAAACTCAAATACCTTTAGATCTGCCAGGAGTTTTGTGAGCTAGATGCTTTTCTGTTACATTAATGCCTACGAGAAATGACCTTGCTGAACTGCGTTAAGAGAGGTGATTGATTTTACTGTGAAATTTTTTTATTTTGATAATTTTAGTAGGTTTCATATTTAAAAATATCCATTTGAATCTTTTCCTACTCAAGGTCTAATAATGTTATCAGGACATCAATCTTTGATACCACAAAGTGCCTGCTTTTATTAACAGTATTGCATTAAAATGTCTCATGCATGATATTATGAATTTCAATCTTATTAAGATACATCATTTTAGAGCCCTTCATTGTGGACCAGTACAACAATATAGAAAAAATAGGATTTAAACTAATAATAATCAGGAAAATGTAAAACAGATTTTACATTTACAAAAAAGCAGATTATTTTTTGTCTTAAATTATAAGAGATAAAATATCTGTTGATATAGTATTGTGAAATGGCAACCTTAAATTCCTAAGAATTCCGCATGGAGGACATACTATTTCAGTTGCATAATCTATGTATTTTCAGAGTTCAGTCTTTAATCCTCTTTATTACATACTTAAATTTTTATGAAGGCTTATTGTCAAATAAATTGACTTCTTTTAGGTCTCTAGCTTATGGCTCCTGTTTTAACTTAAAAAATATATATATAATACTTTCTGTTATAATTAATATAATTATACATAAAAATGAAAGTACAGGATGGAATGTAAAACAAAGCACAGCATTATATTGTTTCTTTTGTTTTCTTTTCTTTTTTGGAACAGAGCTTCACTCTGTGGCCGCTGGATAAAGTGTGGTGGCATCGTAGCTCACAGAAACCTCTGACTCCTGGGTCAAGTGATTCTCTTGCCTGATCCTCCCAAGTAGCTGGGGCTACAGGTGCCTACCACTAAGCTCGGCTAGTTTTCCAATTTTTAGTAGAGATGACATCTTGCTCTTTCTCAGGCTGGTCTCATACTTCTAAGCTCAAGCCATCCATCCATCTAAGTCTCCCAGAGTGCTGGGATGACAGGTGTAAGCCACGGTACCCGTCCTATAATGTTTCTTAACTGTTTTAATGAGAGTTATGAGAGTTGACATATTAAAATATATAAAATTACTATATTTCCACTTTTTATTTTGCCAAGAAATGTATGTGATGGGACGTTGGCTATGGTTGTCCTCAGTCCTTTGACAAGTTGAAAGCACCTCCTTAATGTTTGATTTTACTTCTCCATTATTTTCTGATCAACATTCAAGAGGTATTTTTCAATGACCTATATGAGGTACTACAGTAAGTTTTGTACAATGATGAACAAAATAACAAAATGAACAAGTTCTATTTTTCAATGACCCTGTTATATATGAGGTGCTATAGTAAGTTTCATACAACGATGAACAAAATAACAAAATGAACAAAATGACCCTTATAGGAATTACAATCAAACAGGAAGACAAAAACAAGTATCACATAAAATAAATGCTTCTATTTTTTACAAAAGTGACTTATGAGAGATACAACCTCATTAATTGGATGGGTGGGTGCTGGTGCCACTAGGGGACCCAATTACCTTTGTCTGTGCCATGATGGAACCCTGTCAAAGCAGGCAGGAAACAGTTGGGACATGCATTAGAAGTACAATGCTTGCAAGAGGTGGACTTCCCACGGGTACAGGGAAGCTGAGTAGCCTCTGCTGTGGCCTTTTATTGAAACATTGCACAACAGGTGTGGGGGGCCCACGTACCAGGATCACGAACTCTTTCCCCAGGGTCTCGACTCCCACCCTATTGTGCCAGGCATATTCAAGTTTCAACACCTGCTTGCTAATGAGCGACAGATCTTAGGTCATTAAACCACTCAGTTTTTTGAGGGCTTCTCTCCAGGCTGCAAAACATCTCCATGCCAGCTCGGAGAGTGTCCTGTTCCCAGCACCTCCCTCCAGAACCGGCGACCACTCTTATAAGTCTGGTGCTTGGTCTCCTACAGGTGGGAGGTGGAGAAAGAACACTTTTCTATACCTGTTCTTTTGAGAGTGAGTTGGGACAACACTAACAACGATCCTGGAATGGCAGGCTTAACCCAGTTACATATTTAGCCAACTACCTTACAGGCATGACTAGTTAGTGGAAAATATACTAGGACTTTAGAATCTTTCCCATATTTGAAAGCTTTAGTTGGGGTGCTCCAGAAACAGAGCCCAAGGGAAGACTTTCTGTGGGAGCAGTGTTTGGGGAGATGAGAAAAAGCAAAACAAAACAATACAATACCTACATTTGGCTAAGTAGACAGATGGAGAAAACATTGAAGTTTGCTTTATAAGGTCAACTATTAAACTGGATGATTATAAGTTATTCCCCTGAGAAACTGAGAAACTCTGGCCAAACATAAAAAGACACACACTTTAGACTCAGCTCACCTGATGGGCTGAGGAGGCTAAGGTATTTACATCTCAACTCCCATCCATTATTGTTGTGAGCTGTATCCTGGGTTGGGAGGGATGATCAGGAAGGGAAGACTGTTAATTCCCCAGAATATCTGCTCTGCTTTGCTTGAAGGTAGTCTCTAAAAGCCCATAGCCTCATAAAGATACAATAAACTGTAAGTTGGGGTGTCACGATTTGAAATGTTACCATAAGAGCAGCACGAATGCTAGACACCCACGGGAGGGCAGCATTCTAGAGCCAGCTAAGGTATTTCCTTCTCATAAGGCTGTTAAAGTTCCACACTTAGTTTAATTACAAATGTTTCCTCAGTAAGATGCAAATAATTTCTATTTGGTAGGAAAAAATAACCTCAAAGTGTGATTTTTTTTTGCCTTGTATGATAGCAACCAGATTTGCATCTAATCCTATACCATTATTCTCAAATGCCTTTATTAAACTGCCTATGAATATGTAAATCTTCAAATTCTCTATTAACTAGCCTTAACATTGATTTCAGAGTTTTAAGTTCTTGGTCTTTCCAATCGAAGAAAGAATGATGGACCACAGGATCAGTGGTAAGTCAGGATTTATTTACAGAAACAAAAATTACAACTACAAAACCCAAACCTCCAGGCAGAGAGGACCCAGGAGGGGAAGAAGCTTTCCTGCTCCCTCTCCGCAGCTGAGGTCTGTGTTTGAGCTCTCTGCTCAGGGGTTTATATAGTCGCGGGGGTTGTTTTGCAGCAACTCTTAGGGCGTCCATGAAATGGACTAGGCAGAAGAGCAGGAGGGGAGACAGCAAGGCACCAGGGTCTCCCCGGCAGGTGTCCCACTCTTCCAGCAAACTGGTTCCTCCATGCACCTCAGCAACGCCAGGGCCAAGATGGCAGCACCAGGTTGTGGGGCCGCCTTGTCCTGCATCAACATCTTTTAGATTCTTTCACTATTAGCCAGTTGAATCGGATGTTTGACACCAGTTTATTTCATATTTGCATGAGAGTTCTGATATATGTTATATATATCCTACATACAGTATATATTATATATAACCAGACTGTGGCAGTACACTAAGTACTCTATATGTGTTCTCAAATTTAATTCTGAGAGTAATACATTGAAATAGGTACTGTTCTTAATTTTATTTCCTAAACAGCAAGATTGTGTGTTAATAAAATTAAGTAATTTCCCAAGATCACATAGTAGACAAATAACGGATTTGGATTCTGATTCAAGGAAGTATGACTTGAGACCCTTTTACTGTACCTCCAATCCCATTCTAAGAATTGGGAATGTCTCTGCTTGAGACATTTTCTCAGCTAACTGTTCATATTCAGGCCAGAAATAACATGAAGTTGCAGGTCTTCAAACAGGAAAAGACTTGAGAAAAATAGACACTTACTCAAAAGAACCCAGATTTTTTTAACCCATGAAGAGTCAATTAGAGCAAGGAGAATTGATGAATTTCTGAAGAAAAAATAGAACTAGACTTTCTAAATTTACTGAAATTATCTCGCTAAAAGTTTTGCTAAAAATGAACTTGACTAAAACTTAGTAATTATATATAATGCAAACCAAAAGAGCCACAGTCTGATGAAATACACCATCACTAATAAGGGAGAATTTCTCAGTTTTCATTCTCATTAACTTACACTATATAGGCTAAGTGAGGAAAATTCTAGTTGGATACCACATCACATGGCAACACTATTATTTGGTCAGTTAACAACTTTTCAAGGATTGATGAGTAAATTGGTCATGGTGGACTAAATTATTCAGTTCGAACAATTAATCTTCAAATTTAAGAGGTTTAAAGTAGCAAAAAGCTTATTCTCGCTTTTGAGGTGAATACATCATAGTCCCACCAGGGCCACTTTCATCTGATCATTGTTCTCACATTGGACTTGGCTGATGGAGCTTTGCCAGCATCCATACAAGAAAAAGAAAGTGATCCTGGAAAGTCTACCAGTATTTAATTACTCTTCTCATAAAGGGATACATCTTACTTGCCACCAAACTCACCAACCAAAAATATAGATGCTGCTTCACCCAAACAGAAGGAAGCCAGAAGTTTGATCATACCATATCCCTGGAAAAGAGTAGAACTAGAAGATAGTATATTTGGCCAAAAGAACTAATGAATATTGCAATGCACTTTTTATGTCTGCCTCAAACTCCTAGGTCATGAGGTCTTTGCCCTAATGAATAAGATTTCTGTCCTTGTAAAAGAACCATGAGGTAATGAGCTCCAGGTCAATTACAGGTCACTAGGAACTTTTGGCTGTGTATGTTCCCACTAGGGAAGAGTTTCTAGCTGCAATTTGGTTCCTGCTTTTGGTATCTATTATATAACCCCAAACTGTCAGTCACCACAAAGGCAGGAGACAATTACCAGTCCTTCCAGAAAGGCGGGGCAAATTAGTGAGTTTATAAAAAAATCTGTGTGTGCTCAGACTGACCCATTTCTCTCTCTGGAACGAATTTTCACTTTTTGTGAACTTCCCTTCTTCACTTTCCTTTTTCCTTTTATGTGATAAATGTGTAAAATTGAAAAAATAATAAAAGAAGCACGAGGGAGTTCATGTGACATTTCATGATGAGGACACAGGGAGAAGGTTGCTGGCAATTGATGAATTAGGAAATGAGCCCTCCCCAGATACGGAATCTGACACCGCCTTGGCCTTGGACTTCTCAGCCTCCAGAACTGTGAGAAATAAATTTATGTTGTTGACAAGTCACCCAGTTTGTGGTATTTTATAATTGTAGCCCAAACAGATAAAGATGAGTGGCCAACATGAAATGAGGTGATTATCTATATCTTCATTAATAAATATGAAATCAATATCTTTGTAATGCTGACTTTTGTATGTGTATGAAAATGATACACAAGAAAAGTTTTATCTTTCTGTTTTTGCTTAACTAAGAATGCATAAATCTGGTATGTCTGTGATTAAAATCATAGTCTTAAAATATATGTACATTAAATATTAAATATAACTCTATATCTATTTTTATATTGATTTTAATGTGTGTGTGAAAAAGATAGACATGAAAAGTTTTCTCTTTGTATATATACATAACTAAAAATGTATAAACATGGTACATCTGTTAATAAATGATATAGAGTTTTCATTTCATGAATAAAACTCTATTTTCTTTCTGAAACTTCGTCCATGGCAACATTATTTTGGTATTTATGAAATGCTGCATGTGGGTTTTTAAAATAATTTATCAGTAAATTCATAAATATATATTAAAATAGTAAAATAGTATTTTTAGGTAAAGGTAGAATAAACTATGAAAAAAAATGACAGAGCAAGGGTGGGAGAGATGGTAAAAGCAAAGCATAACTAAATTATGGAGAGTGCTTTGCATTAGGGATTTATCCAAAATTGGATTTCCAACTATTATGGTCTAAATCAAATTTAGCTTTGCTTGGCTCAAAGATTTTTTTTTCCTTCAGACTGTGTTTAAGCTTCCAGGTTTTGTATAAAATTTAAACTCAAAGTAATATCTCTAGTCACTATTAATATTGTCACTCTCAGCTTTTGGGGTGTTTCAAAATTATCATTATGCTAAAAGTACATTTATATTATATTTAAATGTTTTAAATGAATGGTTCTGTAAATTAATTATATATAAGCATTAAAAATGAATTTGGAAATTATCATTGTATTGACATAAAAAGAATACTTCACATCTTCATGCTTTAATTTACCAAATTTTCACCCTTTTCTTCTTCTAAGAGCTCCTTTTTACCCACTCTGATCTGAATCCCCGCTGTTCACAGGAAGGTAAAATCTTACTGTTTTCCACACATAGGCCTCCAAACTGTTAATATATGCTACAATCCTGTCTACTCACTCTACATTCTAAAAAACAAGCCTGCCTAATTCCCTACCTATTACTTTTGTTTGTTGTTTCCTTTCACCATTCAAATAACCTGTACACATTGCGTCAGTTTTTTTTTTATAATTTTATTGAATCATAATTCTGTACATTGGTGCAATCATAGGGCATGATTCATAAACATTCAGAAATGTTTTGATCGTACTGTTACAGATAGCCTTCATGGCATTTTCTTGATCACTATATAAAGACATTGATA
>CAUYON010022958.1:0-12990 GCA_963573935.1 Arctocebus calabarensis | reverse complement strand
CAGGCGTTGTGGCGGGCACCTGTAGTCCCAGCTACTTGGGAGGCGGAGGCAAGAGACTTGCTTGAGCCCAGGAATTGGAGGTTGCTGTGAGCTGTGATGCCACAGCACTCTATCCAGGGTGACAGCTTGAGGCTCTGTCTCCAAAAAAAAAAAAAAAATAGACACTGCTGGGCGGCATCTGTGGTGCCAGTCCCATACGCCGGAGGTGGTGGGTTCAAACCCAGCCCCGGCCAAAAAAAAAAAAATAGACACTGCTCCACTCAATTTCCTTTCTTCCTAACCTGCACTGCCTTCTCCCATCAGCCCAAATCACCCCTCTTTCTTCCCCATCCACTACCCTTTCCACCCTGCATAGCACATCACTGAGAACAACCAGGCTGGGTGCTCAGCCAGTCCCTCCAGTCTCTTATCTCAGAAATTTCATCAGACTGCCAATCATTTTGGTCACATACACCATGAGTTCTCAGCCATTGCCACCCATCAGAGTCACTTAGAGAGCTTTATATCCATGCAGATGCCCCAGAGCCAACCGCAAAGATTCTAACTCACTCGGTCAGTGGTGGATCCCACGCACCTGTGTTTTATTTTTTAAAAATCCTAAGTCTGACAGGCAATTGCAGATGTGAACCCACAGAACAACCTTATCCATGTGAATTATTTGTTTATCCACTTCCTTTGGTGAAGGATTATCATTTTGACAGAAAGGAATTCCAAGATTTGGTAACATTTCAGTGAGTGCTTACTAAAATTGATCACCTATTATCTAATCAAATTCGTCTAGATATAGATCTGATGTAATGAGGCAATTAAATTAACTGGACCACAACCCTGCAGGGTTACCAGACACTGGGTGCAACAGCGGGGCAAGGCGGAGAAAGAGGCATCAACCTTCCCAGGCTAATTTACTGGCTTGGTGGGGCCTCCTGAGCCCACAGAACACTGGAGTGAGTTATGAGCTGTTTCTTAATCTCTTCCAGTCATAGAACTCTAAGTCTAATGCAAATGATCCTCGTTTCAGGAAATGGAGTTGATTATTGCCATGTGGATATTGACCACTTCTATTTATAAATTTGTCTTAGCATTCTCAATTGTCTATATGTTTTATGAATTCTTTGAACTGTTTGTGACATCTTACTTGTTCTCTTATTAATTAATAGGTTGTATAAAATAGTTGACACAGCCTTTTATTTTTCATATCTTTTTAAAGGTTACAATTTTGCCCTTTAAAATAAATTGTCCTTTAAAAATAAGTTGATTTGGTTAAATAACTTCTCCCAAAGAAGTAAAATTGAATCTGCTCTTTAAATGTGAAAATTTAGAATCCTGATTTTCAACACTTATATAACAATGTCACACCATCTTGTGGTGTCTCAAAGGATCCTAAGTTACTAATGTGGCAACTGAAGCTCACGGAAGTGAAGAGATTTATTCAGGGATAAATTTTGGCTAGGAGAGGGTAGAGCAAGGACTCTTTCCATTTTTCATACTACCTGTTAGTTATTTGTGTATTTGAATGACCTAGGTCTGTCTCCACCATTGACTCAATCAGTGGGTTGGTCAAAGACAGGAGAAGAATTGACATGTAGGAGAGAGGGGCCTTTGGAACTGATACCTTTGCCTGTTTGATGAACCTTTCTGGACAGGAATTGAAAAAAAATATGCAAGCTTCTATTTTGCCATAAGTAGATTTTTATGTCCTATTTTCTACCTGGGGTCTGTAGCCTGCAAAGATACAGAGTATTTTGGCAGCTAAATGGCTCAATGCTACTGCAGATGAGCATGGCTCTGATGACAATGATCAATGATGGTGGTGATAAAAATGCAGTAGAACCTCTGTAAGCTGACCGCTCAAGGGACAGTAATAAACTGGCCAACACATGGAAATGGTCAACATAAGGAACCAGGCCTACTGTATTGATATATACATGTGGTGCATGTCTGATTGGTGAAAATTGGAAGTGATCGATGTAGGAAGGTGGTCACCTATGGAGGTTCTACTGTACTTGGAATGAGCACAAGCTTTGGAGTCAGATTGACCTGAGTTTGAACTATGTTCCGTTATTGACAAGCTTTACATTTGGTAGAGTTGCTTAACCTCCTTCGATCTTTTTTCTTTTTAAATCTGTAAAATTGGATAGCACAATCTCATAGAATTACTGCAAAGAATTCATGAGACAACATGAAAAGCATCAAATGTTAGTTCTTTTCCCTTTTTATTTCCTTCACTTTTGCCAAGAAATAAATTCATATACATTCTTCTCCAGAACAGAGTTAACTGCTCAATGACACTTATTATGAATTCTGCCTTGGGTAGGCACTGTGGGGTGCACAGAAATGTACACACTCACTACTTTCAGTGGATGCATGGTCTAATTAAGGAGATGGTGGTAACTCACCTAGAACAAATAAAGACATCAGCACATTAAGAGTTTGGAGAAATGAGGAATCAGTGAGGATTGGAAAAGGTGGTTGTGGGAACAACATGGACAAAGGGAAGGGTGTGGGGAAGGAACATGGTGTGAGGAAGAAATTGGCTTAGCCCTCAGGGAGGCAGGAGTTGGAGAGCAGGGAAGCACAGATGGGAAGGCAGGCCTCTGCTGGCACAGGGAAGGTCATGGATGCCAAGCTGCATGGTTAGGGCTTGGTGTAATAGGTGGCAGCAACCCTTGGCACGTTCTGAGCAGAGGAATGAGGGCCATGCCTTGTAAGCCAGGATGTTGCCTTCTGGAGTTTCTTTCCTGGGGCTCTATTTGTTCCTGTTGAATACCTCGCACCTCTCCTGGAGGTCAGAGATGTTGCTTCCTGCCTGGTGCTGATTCAGAGGTTCACTCTGAGGAGTGGTGAGGAGGAGGCTGCCATTCTGGGAAAGATGACAATTCACAGGCCTCATGGGGGCAGCTCCTCCAGCTTCCTGCACATTACACCTTTTTTTTTTCTCTCTGAGTGTCTGTACTCATAGTTACTTTAAACAGGATCATGTTATCTGTAGTTTTTCATTATGAGTTTGTTTAATTATCATTTTTTTTCTCTTTGGGGCTTCAATTTAATAAAAAGATAATTTTGAGCGCTAAAAAACCAAGCTTCGATGCTCTAGTCAATATTTTTCATTACCATTGTCATTTCTAGACAAGCCTTTTGATAATGGGGTTGTATATGAGCCGTTTATGAGCATTTGGACAAACCTCCATCCTAAACCAAGGCAGTTTCAATGACTTAGATAGTAGATGCTGTAGGCTTTGGGCAGGAGGGATGGGGGCAGCTTTCTTATGGAAGCATAACTACCAAGGGTTAGTGCCCGTGTAGGTATAGTAGGCTGACCATCATCATGACCATGTACCGTATTCACCAGGGATTAAAATGTGAGGCCCTGAGCCCCAGAGCAAAGGGGACATAGAAAACACATAGATGAGGCCCTGGGAGGGGATGAGAGGCCATGTATGGGGAGGAAAGGCAGAATGCAACTGATAAATAATGTTGACGGGAGCAAAGCCAGGGTAGCTCCCAGCTCCTCGAGTGAGCTGGATGATAATGAAAAATAAAATAACAGACACCCTTGCTGAATATTTCACATACACAATTTCGTTTTTATTCTCACAACAACTCTGAAAAGTTGATGGTATTAATCTGATTTTATAGATATTGACAGATAGAGGATTAAAGTCCTGGTCTATCTGAGGCTAAAGGCCAAGCTCTGTGTAGTTTTGCACTCCCTCCCTAGGGAGACATTCTAAGACTATAATAGAAGGGTCTTGGGTTGAGGTGAAACCATTTTTAGCCTAGGGTTCAGATGAATCACAAGGAATGGTGGGTTGTGCTTACAGTAATCCATTTGCAATGGGGGACTGGAGAACATCTGGGAATGAATATCTTCTAAGTGAAAGAGAAAGAGAATTCTTATTTGTGAGAGTCTGAGTCTTCCAGCTGAAGTGGAGGACTGATTTTGAGTACACCTAGTAGCAGACACTTGGGCCATCCTCTGGTTCTGTCCCTGTGGAACAATATGTGCATATTAGGAATCAGGATTATTGGACAGGATGATACCTAAAAATACTAGGTGAAGCATATCATCAAGGCCATCATAAAGCAGTGAGAGAAATAAGGTGCTTTTGGTAGAGCCCGGAGAAGAGTTTTTTGAAAGATTTGGTGTAGAGAGGTACTCTGTGAGCTGCAAGTGGGAAGTAGATGGGGAAGGAAAGGGAACCTCATGAACTGTGTCCCCATTCAAGGTTTGATAAGGGCAAGCAAAATTATTCTGAAAATAAATTTTGGTTTTCTGGTCTATCTCTTTAACTGTGATTTCTCTCTGTGGTGTCTGCTGGGGTGTTCGTGGTTTTGTAGTTTTTATACCAAAAAATTTGCCATTGGCCGTGATATTTCTTAGAAATATGTCCACGGGCACTTTTGTATAAGCAGGCTTTTTAAACAGGAAAACAGGCCTGGTTCTTAGTTCAAAGAGTTATGGGTATGAAGTCTCAGCAAAATCCAGAAAACAGACCCTGTTGTTATTCCTTTTAGTTTTCTACTTCCCACTTCCCATTTTTCTCTTTTCTAATAGTGATGCTGGTTGATGTTGCAATGCAATAGCAAATTATACATTTTTGCTGTTGCTTGAAGTTCCTTGAACTGCTGATTTTACTGACTATATATTACATGCTGTGGATATAAGGAACAATTTCAATCTTTTCTTAGACTGACCAAGAATAAGTGACCAGGGCCAATTCCCCCCCCCTACAGGTTTTCTAGCTCTGCAGAAAATATGACCTTGACTCAAATAGAAAAAATTTTTAAGAGATGCTTGTATGAGAGACACAATATCCATAGACCATCTGAGCATCAACCTCTATCCTTCCCTATCTGATTAAATATAGGGGACCACATGTTAGACTTTTGATAAATAACTGTGTCAAAAGGAAAAAAAGGACTCTGATAGTTATCAGCAGCAGCTTTAGGTGGGACTTATCTCTGCCTGTCGTTACATGGCAGTCCTATTGTAATAAATGTCCTTTTATTATAATACAATATGAAATTGGTATCTATAGATTCAGTTTATTTATCTGTAAAGGGAAAGAGCTAGACTAGATGACTACCAACCTACATTTGAGCTTTAATGTTCTAAAAATCCATGGATTTCGGGCATGAACGATAGGCAATGGTGATGTCCCTATCGTCTTCCCGTCATCTCACAGTCTGCTGCAGTTCTGGCCTTGGCCTTGAATCTACTGTTTAATAGAAAATCAAATTAATAGGAGTGAACAGTTCTTTCTCTTGGAATATTTTGGCTAATTAAGATTTCTTTGTAAAGACACTCAATTGCCAAATCACTCCTACACTCTGAATGGAAACATGAGAGCTCATATAGGCAGAACAGGTCAAAATTGGTAGAATTCAGTCAAATGACGTCTGGATGGGACTAGCCATTGGTGCAGGTTAACACTAGTCACTTTCCCACGGATTTTAAGCATTTTTAGAAACTTTGCAGACCCCAAATAATATAGTATTTTGGCAATGGGAAGCTGGCACAGGATAGGAGGTGCCACAGAAAGGTCAGCTTAAAGCAAACAAAGGTACTAAAGGCGAGAGTTTGGGCTTTCCATCTTGCTGAGGGACTGAGTTAGCCTGACCCAAGGATCCAGGATAATCCTGGGTTCCTCGTGGATCCTGTTTGAGTCCCTTCAGGTCAGCTCTCCCCATGTGAAACCTGGACCAAACCAGCTCTTGCTCCCCTTTAATAGACTGACACAGCCTCTTTCTAAGTCCTGTGATGGTCACTGAAAAATAACACCCAGGCATTGAAATGTGTATGCGTTGCTTGAAAACTAACACTTATTTTCTGGTGATAAAAGAATTGTCTTTCTTTCATTATTGTTCCATCAGATCCAACTCACAAAAGGGCTTAGGTTTTGAAGAGCACTCATGTAATTGCCGGCTCCAGTAATAAAGAGGTTACATTCTCTTCCGTTGTGATGGCAACAGAACATTTTACGAATTTCAGCTCTCCTCTGGCCTTTCCACTTGCAATGTGTTTTTTGGGGGGAGGGGTTCTGGATCTGACTCTTTTTCTATTTTCTAAAATGAAATTCTTCTGTAAGTTTGCTCCAAACAATTTAGATGAAGGGTCAAAATCATGTACTAACTGCTTCATGATGGTAAAGTTTGTCCCTGATTTTGGCTAGAAGCACTTTGAAACCACTTTCTGGGAGATCAGGGGTTTAGCCGTTCCACTTGGTTCAGGCTTTGAGAAACATCTCCCTCTCTCTTTAGTCTTACTTTCCTGTTCTACCCTTCCAGAACATTCCACACCATCACCAGGCCACGAGGACTCAGTGCAGTTCATTTTGCCACAAAGAACAGGTAGATGGGGGAAGTGGTCACTGTCCTGGTCCCTTTAGATTCCTTTTCTTACAAGTTCTGCCAGAGAATGGAGAGCCTGCAAAGCTCATCTATAATGGGGATATTCCTGGAGAGTGCCTATTGACAGGTCTTGACAATTACATGTGGACAGCCTGAAACAAACCAGGACCATCCCAGGTGAGCAGGAATGTATGGCCCCCACACCAATGGACTAGACATTCTTTGGCCATAGACCTTTGCGTATGCCATTCTGGCTATCTAGAATGTTCTTCCTCTTTCTTATACTGGCTAGTCCCTATTCATTCACAGGGGTGTCCAACCCATGGCCTGTGGGCCGCATGTGGGTTATGCGAAGACTTTTGCTTATGTGTAGTGGTAGATATCATGAAAATCATGTACACACTTTTTTTTTCCTCTTTTCTCATTGGCTTTCATTAGTATGTGTGTATTTAATGTGTGGCCTAAGACAACTCTTCTTCCAATGTGCCCTAGAGAAGCTGAAAGATTGGATACCCCTCTAGATTGTGAAATTTCATGTAGGAAGACTTCTCCAACTCCCTAAGGCTGGGCTAGATACCCTGCTTCCAAAACTTCCTCTTTCTCATAAAGGCCATCACACCATATTGTAGTTGCCTACAAATACAATATGTAGTTTATTGCTTGTTCACTAGTGCATGCACATGTTCTGTGTCTCTCTTATGAGCATGAACCTAGAGCCCAGGGGCTTGGCACTATTTCTCTTATTTCTACAGCACAGCACCTCACTTGGCGATCATAGCTCAAGGAATATTTATTGAATGCTACACTGATTTCCTTTCCTCCCACCTTTCTCTTGTGGTTCCTTGAGTCTTGAGTGTCTTCTATAGTGTTTGCCTGTATTTAGTTTAGTTTTTGGCTTATTACTCCCAATTTCCCTGTGCCTTGATTTTCTTCCTCACACTTTTAACTCCCGTCTTCCTTCTCTTTTCTCCTCTCTGTTTCCACATTGTCCTGTGCTGGGCAGCCTAAATTCTCTTCCCACCCTTTCCCCATTCTAAAAGAGTGCCTAACATAAGTGGCTGGCTCCTTCTATGAAAATGTACCCCAAGACTGAAAGTATCTGTGCTACATAGCTTTGAAATATGAGAAATGGGAGTCCAGGACTTGCCAGCCTATAAGCTGTCTGTTTCTGTTGTGAGTCAGTGACATATTCCTTTGGGCAGGTGTGTGTGTGTGTGTGTGTGTGTGTGTGAGTCTACCTCCGATACCCTCCCTTTGCAGTCTGGCCCTTTTAATGGCTCTAGGTTTGAAGCAGGATGGCTGCTGGGCTACCTTCTATTATTAACACTGAAGTTTTTTGAATCTTGAAGCATTTCAGTTTGAGAAGTAGGTAACATTGTTTGTTCTTGATCTTTTTGGACATCAATGATCCTAACTTCAGGAGAGGAATCTTGCTTGACATAGGTAGTCCTCAAAAAAATGAGGCTCAGTTGGAAGGAGGCTATTCTGTGGAAACCAAAATTTTTCCCTGTGCTGCACCTTTGGATTCCACTTTCTTTCTTAGTTGTCCTCTCTGTGCGTTGGGAGGTTTGGCCCTTGGTATTTGCTGTTTTTTCCTACCTTTATTCAGAGGTACAAGTAAATCCTGTATTGTGGTTCACTTCTAGCTTTTCTGAGCTCCTTGGCCACCTTGTGTGTTTTGCTGTGTGTGGCTACTCGAGGCCTGTAGTCTGAAAACTGAAGCTGGATCCACCTAGCACTGGCGCAACAGAGCCAGTTCTGTGGGACTCCTAAACTTTGCATCTGGTAACATCACATCAGTGGTTTAGAATCTACCACAGTGGGAATATTTACACCATGAACATCAGCAAACTTGGCAAATGCTATAAATCAAGAGTGTTTTGTAGCATCTTTGTGCACGTGCTGGCCTTGTTATTAAATGTTTACCAGTGTACCACTAGCTAAGGGGTCAAAATTCTAGCTGTGTGCTATTCACTGTGGTAGTGATTAGCTGTTAAGAAGTGGTTATTTATATTTAAACTGAATAAAATTAAAAATTCAATTCTTCATTCTCCCACAATTTAATTGCCTAATAATCACGTATGGCTATTAGCTCCATGTAGTTATAGAACATTTCCATTATCACAGACAGTTCTGCTGGACAGCCTAGTCTATTTTGTTTCTGTTATGCATTTGTATCCTGGTCTTGCTGAGGTATTCGGGTTCTAATTGGGTTTTTGTAGTCCTCCCCATGCACACATGCCATAGGTAGCTTAAACTACAATCTGTAGATTAAAGGGGGCAAACCTTGTCTGTAAAGGCCATATAGTACATTTTCAGCTATGGGGCTATATATTCTGTGTGGCAACTATTCAGCTCTGGGTATAGCACAAAAACACCCAGAGATAATACATATAAGAACAAGCACATCTGCATTTTAACAAAACTTTGTGGACAAAACATGTCATAGGCCAGATTTGCCCTGTAGGTGACAATTTCCTGGTCCCTGACCCTTGCAGCCATCAAGTTTTTGAAACTTAGAAATATGTTTGGAAAATCTAAATTTGGGTACATTTTAGAGTGATTAAATTCATCCTATTTTTAAAACTTCAATATGCAAAATTTCAAACAGACATGAAAGTAAAGAGAATAGTAGAGTGAATCCACATGTGTCTATCACCCGGTTTCAGCAGTTCTCAAACTTTGGATATTTTCAAAAGCAAACCTTGTCTTCAACTATTTGATTATCTTCTGTGACTACTGGGAACCAGACATTCCAAACTCACATGCCCAAATCATCTCTGTCTCCCAAGGCGGGTGGCTATCCTCACCTGGGGTAATGTGAGGTACAATTTCAAGTAGGGATTTGCTTCATTATAAGGAATGAAATGGGCTGTGTGGAGCCTGCATCCCCAAGCTTCTGCTGCTTTGTTTTCTCACAGCCCCTGGGCTATTTTTTAACAAGCCCAGCCTTTGTCCCCAGGGAGTGACAGGAGCAGATTACAAGGCTGCTTGAAGTCAGCTGCTGCTCAATGCACAGCACCCCCCTACTTTCCTTCCCTCTGCATCCCCTGCCCTCTAATGTTACTATAAGAGGTCTCAAGAATTGGCTTTCTTGAGACCTCTCACAGAACCAAAGTTAGAATGGAAAAGAATTTTCAAGAGGATATAAGTTCAACTCTCACAATTTACTGGTGATAAAGAAAAGGGCTCAGAGAAGTGAATGATTTACTCAAGGCCACACAGTTAGATTGTGACAAAGCTGGGTGTGGGACTGAGTTTCCTTATGCCCATCATTGGCAAGAAAAAGGATGAGGAAGAGGGGAATCCTGTACCAAATTACCAGCTATTTCTTTTTTGTCTGGATTCTACTCACTTGGTTCCTACTGACCTATCTTGCTTTCAATTGACTGTTACTAATCTCTGGCTAAAGCAAGTCACCAACTCAAACAAAACTGAAGGTGTTGGATCTCCTAGGGAAACTTGAGCTGTGGTGCGCTGATGCTAAGGAATGAATGAGGCCTTGCACTTTGTCCTTTCTTTTTGCAATATCTTTTTCTCCTGCTGGCTCAAGCCGAACTCTTCAGATAGAAAACGTACACTCTTCTCTCTCAACACATATACAAGGTTGGACTATTAAGTTTATGAACTTATCCTAGAAAAAGGGCTACATAGCTTATTGCTGAATATTAGTATGGTTACCTTCAATGTACTCCCTGTGGTTAGCTATGCATCGATACTATCCCTCAAAGCACTTTTTCTAGGATGAATTTGTGAGCTTAATTGTTAGAGCTTGTATTCTTGTAACTGTAGGATAAGCTCAGTTTCCTAACGAATGGTCACCCCCAAGTCCCAATAGCTGAAGCCTGACTTCAGAGGCTGATTTCACATCTAAACTTCATCCCTAGGGGCGTCCTCTTCCTTTGGACTGTCATTTTATCAGAGAATGGATCTTTGAATCAGCAAATTTAATGACTGATATCTACTGTCCCATACTATTAAGACATTAAATAGATTATGACACTTCTTGGCTTAAAACCTTTCAAAGGCTTTCCATTTCCATTAGAATAAAAGGCAAACTCCATCATCTGTCCTCAAGGGCCCTGTACGCTGACACTTCTCCAGTCTCTTCTCTGGTTTCTTCTCACACATGGTTCCCTTTGTATATACTGTTCTTCTGCCTGGAATGCTATTCCTTGACTTTTCAATGAACTAATGTCACTTTCTCAGAAAAGCTTTCTATCCCAGATCCAAAATTATACTGCTTTCGTTAGGCTGCATAACTCATGTTCTCTTCTGTGGCACTTATCACTTACATTTGTTTCTGCTTTTGCTGATTTAACATTTTTCTCCTCACTTAGATTGTTAGTTTCTTGAAGAGAAGAGCCACAATTTATTATTAAATACCTAAGCCTACCATTATACTTGGTGTATGGAGGTACCCAATAAATATTAGCTAAATATGTTTTTCTAATTATCTCATGCCTCCCTCCACCACCCTCTCCCCCCCCTTTTTTTGAGACAGAATCTTGCTCTGTTGGCCCAGCTATAGTGCAGAGATGTCATCAGAGCTCACTACACCCTCAAACACCTGAGCTCAAGCAAACTTTCCAAGTAGCTGGGACTAGGCCAGCATGTCCAGCTAATTTTTCTATTTTTTTTTTTGTAGATACAGGGTCTCGCTCTTACTCAGGCTGGTCTTGAACTCCTGACCCCAAGTGATTCTCCTGCATCAGTTTCTTGAAGTGCTCAGTTTCCTGAAGTGAGCCACTGTGCCTGGCTGGGATCAGGATTTCTACTTCTTATGTTTCTATTACAGGGCTTATTCAGTAATTTTTCACCTGGAGTACTTTTGTCACTGTATAGAGAAGGTACTTTGGAGAATCTCAGCTCAGTGTGAAGAGGCTTCTCTAATTTTATAGTCTTTCTATCCTATGTAAAGTATAATATGGTTTAAAAAAATATATACTTAATTTTTAGAGCAGTTTAGGCTCATGGCAAAATTAAGCGGAAAGAACCAGAGAGTTCCCATATACTCTCTGCCCTCACATGACCCAAGCCGCCTCCCCCCAGGGGTGCTGGAGTTGTAATAGGTGAGACTACAGTGACACATCATCGTCACCCAAAGTCCACGGCGTACATTAGGGTTCACTTTTGGTGTTGTACATTTGGTGGGTTTGGACAAATGTACAGTGACATGTTCCGCCATTGTACCCTCATATAGAAAGTTTCCCTGCCCTTGAAATCCTCTGTGCTCTGTTTATTCATCCCACCCTCCCTCTCCTAGCCCTGGAAACCACTGATTTTTTTTTTTTATTGTCTCTATAGTTTTGCCTTTTCTAGAAAGTCAGATAGTTGGAATCTTATAATATGAAGCCTTTTAAGATCAGCTTCTTTCACCTCATAATATGCATTTAAGTTTCTTCTGTTAATATATAGTAGTTTTTTTTAAATCAATAGCGTTATCTAATCCAGTATTTCTTAGATGTTAGTTTCATGGAAGGTCTCTGTGTCTCTAGGTGAAAAAGTGATCCATGGTCCCTTAGGTTGACTATCCTGTCCTCCATTGGGAGGGTCAAGTTCACATTGGCCATAATATTAACTTATTTAACCCATTGTTTGACTCAGAGACTTTTTTAGTAAGAGCTATTGATTACTTGCCACAACACATTGTCTGGGAAGCTCTTATCTAACCCAGCCCTTTATTTTACCCCTTCTTCCATCTTGCTTCCTGCTCAGAGAGTATCTTTAAGTTTTCTAGTGGAAATAGTACCAGAAAGTACTTCATAAAGCAATATTTTAACAGTACCACATGTTCTGTGCCAAATTTATCTGTCCAAATGTTGCTGTGGTAACAACACAAACAGTCCAATACTAGTTAACACAAACTGGCAGGCAGAACAAAAATTTCTTTTGATAACTTCAAGGCTGCCTTAAAAAAACTGGGCACATTTGTGGTATGTTAAATTAAGGTCTTGAAGAACTTGTACAACAGTTAAAAGCAGAATCAGTCTGAAAGTTTTCCCGTGAGTTCTGCTTTTGGAGTCGCCTCCTGCATATGTCTATCCATACTGTGTGGTCATTGGTCATTTGAGTACACGTCAGACAAGCTAACATCAGAAACTGGCCAATATTTACAAATTTTGTGCAAGTATGACATAGTATTGATATTTCCATTTAAATTTGATATCTGGCTCATTCTCCCTCTATTATCTGAAGTAGGGGCTCATATCATGTTATGTATTTCAGTTGCCTCAATAGATAACATTCTGCTGTGTCATGCTCTGAGCACCTCTTTTCTGCAATATCCTTCATCTCAATTGCAAAACATTCATCCTTCAAGATCCAGCCCAAGTGTCTTTTTGGTGAAGCTTTGCTGGATTCCTACCTCCCTTCTTTTAGAGTCTTCCATACGGAACCTTGTTTGAGGTTTTTTTTTTTTTTTTTTTATAATTTTATTGAATCATAATTCTGTACATTGGTGCAATCATAGGGCACGATTCATATACATTCAGAAATGTTTTTTTTTATAATTTTATTGAATCATAATTCTGTACATTGGTGCAATCATAGGGCATGATTCATATACATTCAGAAATGTTTTCATCATACTGTTACAGATAGCCTTCATGGCATTTTCTTGATCACTATATAAAGACA
>CAUYON010022957.1:0-17834 GCA_963573935.1 Arctocebus calabarensis | reverse complement strand
CTGGAACATATTCTTCTTAGCAAAGTATCTCAAGAATGGAAGAAAAAGTATCCAATGTACTCAGCCCTACTATGAAGCTAATTTATAGCTTTCATATGAAGGCTATAACCCAATTATAGCATAAGAATATGGGGAAAGTGGCAAGGAAGAGGAGGGGGGAGGATGGATGGAGGGAGGGTAAATGGTGGGGCCACACCTATGATGCATCTTAGATGGGTTCAGGCAAAACTTACTAAATGCAGAATACAAATGTCTTCATACAATAACTAAGAAAATGACATGATGGCTATGTCAGTTTGATGAAAATGTTTCAGATTGTATAGGAAACCAGCACATTGTACCCCTTGATTGCACGAATGTACTCAGCTATGATTCAACAATAAAAAAAAAATTAAAATTCTAATAGGAATATTCTATTTAATGATGCAGGACAACAAGGGTTTTGCAGGGCTCCAAGTTGACACCTGGGCCCTGCCCAGGGCCTCCTAGTTGGTGCCACAGACTGATGTTGACTCTAGGCAAGACCCTCACTCCTCCCATTGTGCTGCCTCAGTTTCCTAGTGGGTAGCATGACCTGCTTGACCCAGCTTGTCTATCCTTGTTCCAAAAATAAGAGATAACACCAGATGGATGAATCAACTAGAGAGAAAAGAGAAAATAGACAAGGCCATTCATTCACACAAAAGATCAGTGAACACCAAGTGTGTTCCAGGCATGGTTTAAAGTGCTGGGTATAAAACAGTGAACAAGAAAAGGAGCAAATCCCCTCTTGGCATTTACATTCCAGCAGGGAAAGGGGATGAGGCAGAGAGTAAAAAGATAAATCAGTGAAAGACAGTGTAAGTGAGAGAAAGACAGAGCAGGGAGGGAGACAGGAAGTGCTGGGGTTAGGGAAGGGCTCACTGGGACGGGAACATATGTCTCTGGTGACCAGAGGGCAAAGCAGATATGAAGACACATCGAGAATTCTATGATCACACTTATTGTTTGTTGTTGTTGTTGCAGTTTGGCCAGGCCCAGGTTCGAACCTGCCATCCTCGGTTTATGGGACCAGCGCATAGACTGCATAGACCCCTTCTGCACATGTCTGGGGAAAGAGGAGCAGTGAGCACCAAAGCCTGGAGGCAGGAGCATAGCTGGTTAGTCTGAGGATTGGCCAGGAGCCCCGAGTGGCTAGAACAGGGTGGCCGTAGGCATATCAAGGAGATGAGAGGAGAGACGGATGGGCAGGGACAATCCACGGGTGGGCCAGAGGTCAGTCAGTGCTGTGCTGGTAAATGTGTAAAAATCTTACCCTTAAATGAAATGAAAGGAGGGCGGCGCCTGTGGCTCAAAGGAGTAGGGCGCTGGCCCCATATACCGGAGGTGGTGGGTTCAAACCCAGCCCTGGCCAAAAACTGCAAAAAAAAAAGGAAGGGAAGGAAAGGAAAAGAAAAGTAAAGAAATGAGATGAGAAGAGGAAAAGAAAGAAAAGAAAAGAAAGGGCAAGCCAAGCCCAGCCCTGGTGTGCATCATCTGCTGACTTCTGCCTGGTGAAGTTTCCACGAGAGCTGATGTTAAGTCCACGTGAGTCCCCCCGGGAGGGGGAGGGGCTGGGGGACCTGCCTCCGGCATCCAGCATTCCCTGCCGGTGCTTGGCCCTCTACCCTCTACTGCCCCCCACCCCTGCCCCTGCCCCTGGGAGCCTTCACTTAGGTGGATTGGACAAGGTTTATGTCCTCCTCCAGAATTTGAGCCTTGTGCAACTCTTTATGGAACATAGCTCTTTATGGCCCTTTCTAAGTGAGTTAACTGCAACATCCTCAGGGTGCCACGTATTGCTGCACCTCAGGCCATTGCAGTGTTCTTGATGCTTGGAATGATCTCCCCAGATCTTTGTGCGATGGGTTTCTTTCTTGTTTCAGGTGTCAGTGCAGCCCCACCCCTCCAAGTCCTTCCCTGGCCGTCTTCTCTGAACAATGAGTTTTCGTCTCCCCCAACTCCCATTACTCTCTTCATTCATCCTTTCTATTTTTCTTCACAGCCCTTATCACACCTCTCTGTCTGTCTGCCTATTGAGGACCACCCTGCTGGATCCCAGCCAAGGGGAGGGTTTGCACAGCGCGGGACCAGGCAGCTGTGACTTTCTTCCCAGATGAGGGGTAGACTCTGAGCGCAGCCTACGTATGGTCAGACGGCAACCCCTACTTAGTACAGGTCAGAAAATCCCTCCCCCAGCCCTTTTGTCTCCTGCATAATTGGTGAGAGCAATTTCAGCAGGCAGTAGGCAGCATGTTCTCTTCTGCACACAAGGAGAGCCTTTACCCTTGGGTTCACGTCTGAGAGAAGCCTAATGTGCTCGCTAAATGCCTCTCCTCCCTCGCACTTGCATTCCCAAAGACCTGGGCTCTGGAGAGGTGGACAATGGGCCCCAGTGCTCAAAAAGGGAGGGGCAGTTCACGGTCAGGGAGAAAAAGGCTTAAATGAGATGATTTGCAGCTATTTTGTCTGTGATTAGATCCCCCATCCCAGACTTTCCAGTGCCCAGCAATCTAATCATTTCAATGGCTATTATTTAAATAAAGGAAATAATTGACCTCTGCAGAGCTGTGTACTTAAATCGGCAATCACCACGTGAGTCCTCGCTGGACTCAATTAAGGATCAGAAAGGATTCTTTTTTTCAGAAGGGATTCTTGGTCTGAAGCGGCCAATGAGAACAACACGATATGAAAGAAAGTCAGTTTTCTGCGGTGCCAGGTGGTGAGGAGGGTTGGAAAAAATAAAGGGGTGGGGGGTTGGCACCTAGCTGGGCATCTGGCTGGAGCTCCTGGAGGGACAGGCGAGGTAATAGCCAGGGCAAGAGGCAGGACAAAGACCGTTTGGCTCTTCCTCCCCCACAATTACTGCAACCGAGAGAAAACGAGCGAACTCAGCCAGGTGGGTTTCCCTTTGCAGCCTGCTCTGCAAGCTTATTACAGAGGAGCTTATTAATCCACCTGCCTCTACGACATGCCCCGGGGGTCTCTCATTTCATGCACTGAGCGCCTACTCCCTGCTGGCCATCAAGGACATGGGGTTGAGTAAGAGAAAAATACTCCCAAGGCAGGTGGATCACTTCAGCTCAGGAGTTCGAGATCAGCCTGAGCAGGAGCGAGACCTCCACCTCTAAAAATAGCCGTGCGTTATGGTGGGCACTGCAGTCCCAGCTACTGGGAGGCTGAGGCAAAAGAATCGCTTGAGCCCAAGAGTTTGAAGTTGCTATGAGTTATGACACCATGGCACTCTATCCAGTATGACAAAGTGAGAGTCTGTCTTAAGAGAAAAAAGAAAGAGAGAGAGAGAGAGAGAGAGAGAGAGAGAGAGAGAGAACTGGGGTCTTTTAATAGCATTAAAAAGGATATAATGAGGGCGGCGCCTGTGGGTCATTGGGTAAGGTGCTGGCCCCATATACTGAAGGTGGCGGGTTCAAACCTGGCCTCGGCCGAACTGCAAAACAGAAAAATATCCGGGCGTTGTGGCAGGTGCCTGTAGTCCCAGCTACTCTGGAGGCTGAGGCAAGAGAATCACCTAAGCCCAGGAGTTGGAGGTTGCTGTGAGCAGTGTGATGCCATGGCACCCTACTGAGGGTGATAAAGTGAAACTCTGTCTCTACAAAAAAAAAAAAAAGGATATAATGAAAAATTTTAAAAAGAGACAATGCCTGGGAGAATCAATGCTGAGAACCCCCCCCCCCCCCATCTGCTTAGGTAGAGGTGGGAGCAGCAGCAGGTGAGGGGGGGGGGATTTCCCTTGACCTGACTCCTCATGTCTTATGTTCAGGGGAGAAAGCCTCAGTAGGAACAGAAAGAGGCGTGGACTCAACCCTTGGGGGAAAAGCTGAATGAGCCCCAGCTTCACCCAGAGTTCACACCAGGGAATAGCAACATCTAGATTAGAACCTCCACCCTCTGTGGCTCCTTGGCCTTGGGACATTGTGTGCCTTCGTGGGGCCACTTGCAACAAAACCCTTGGGACCCATAGGGGCAGACCATTAGGGCGATGATGGTGGGGGGCCGAGGGGTTGTCCCATCACTCCCCAGTCTGCCTGAAGAGGGACACCAGAAGGTGGGGGCTTTGAGTTCAGGCTTCAGCTCTGGGCTTTGGGGCTGTTGTAACTATAGCCACCTGTAAGAAAAATACGAACCCCCACTTTGGGTACAAATCAGAGGTGATTTTACTTACTCCTGTGCAGGGGGTTGCTGCTAAAAAGGCAAACGGCCTTGGAGAGAAAAGCAGGTAGCCTTTTATACCCTTTTGGTTGCCATGCAAGCAAGCAAAAACAGAAGCAAAGCGTTAAAAAAGCTGTTAGCCTTGCAGGGGCAGGGGGTGGGGGTTACAGTCAGGGGGCTACAGCATGGCGACTGCATGGTGTACATCATAACGGTAGGCACAGAAACAGCTTTGGAAATGCAGTAACCTGGGAACTTCGTGCAGGTAACGTTTTCCCCATTGTTTGCCCGTTTTTAGGGGGGTTGGGGGTAAGTTTCTCATCATTGTGTCTAGCCATTGCTACCATTGCTAGGGAGTTGGGGGACTCGGAGAACTTCCCTGTTCTATTCTGAAACCTGCCTTTGACATTAACCAGGGGGAGCATGTGGGGGACTAAAGCTAAAACAGGCTGAGAAAAACCTGGGTGCTTTAGGGGGGCTGTTGTTTATCTCAGGGCCTGGCCTCTCTCTACCTTTGCTCATTCCTGCCCAGGGGGCCCTTGAGTCTCTAGAAGGTGCCAGAGGGAGGGGAGCTGGACATGCAGATGTTAACCACTGTTCCCTCTTCTCCTGGGAGCCACCTGGGGCTGCATGGAAGTCTCTGCCAAGGGCTGGGGAGTGGCATGGAGGCAGGAAAAATGTGGTTATAGGGACAAAGGGAGCCCCTGAACCTCAGTTCCCATTTCCGCTCTGGTGGAAGATGGCTCTTAGCAAACCATGCATTACCATAGCAGCCTGGGTTCAAATCCCAGCTCTGCCAGTGACTCCATCCCTGTGCTTCACTTTCCTCCCCTGAAAATGGGGCTAATCACAACTTCCTGGGGCTGTCGCATAAAGGGAATAACATAATGCATGAGATTAAATCTCAAATTAGGCTCCAGGAGACCCCCTCCCAGGTTTCTTCTGGCTCTGCCTACAGGGCATGTTAAACACTCCAGAAAAACTCTGGAGTTTCAGCCCCTTCCTCCTGCTCTTCCTCTTTCTGGCTTTGCTCTGCAGCAACCCTGGAACTTTACAGTGAATTTTAATTTTTCTCCAATTCAGAGCTCACCACAGATGCCGTCCTCTCTCCTCACTGCCCTTTAAGGCAACATATGTCTCTGATGATGAGAGGGCAAAGCAGATGCAAAGACACATTGAGAATTCTATTATCACACTTATTGTCTGTTTGTTTGTTTTTTGCTGTTGTTGTTGCAGTTTGGCCAGGGCCGGGTTTGAACCCTCCATCCTCGGTATATGGGACCAGCGCCCTACTCGCTGAGCCATAGGAGCCGCCCTATTATCACACTTATTAGGAATGTAATGCCACTCGGGGAGAGACCAGGAGCCCCCATCCTGCTGCTGGAATGGGCATTTTTAATGAATTAACGTCACGTACTCGCTTGCTTATGACAAACTGCTTCAAAGCCCGCTTGCCAACGTTAGCCTGCCGTAACAGAACACAGAAACACCCAGAGCCATTAGGGAATCTACACTTTTTTAACAGGGTGGTCCAGCTAAAAGAAGTCTTCAGGACAAAAGAGAGGAGCCTGGGAGAAGACCCCAAGCCAGCATCTTAGAATTCCACCAAGTCCAGGTTCAGTATTATAATAATAACCCCTACTTTATCATTGTCATATGATACTAACACCAATAATTCCACCAGGCGCTAAGTTCCAACAGGGCAGGGATTTTTGACTGTTTCCATCCCCCCCCATTCCTATATTTCCAGTTCCGGGCACAGGTACTTGCAGGACAGCAAGGTCCTCTTGTGTGATATCAAAGGAATCGTGGCTGATGGCATTCTCACTTCTTAGACATCAAAGTTCGGGTAGGCCCAGAGCTCCAGGCGGCAAGAACGGAATGGGGTGGCCACTAACTGCTGGTTAAGTGTGTAGCTTACCGGAGCCTTGCAGAGGTGATGCCCTGGCCCCACAAGGGCTCTGGGAGGGTAAACGAGACAGCTGTCATATTCAGGTTCTCGGTCGCCACTCATGCTTTCTCCCCGATGTCCATGGGTCATCAGGAGACTTGAGGAATTCCTCACTGAATGGGATATGGGAATAGGAACTTCCTCACAATCGCCCAGGACAGACAAAACCCATTTGCTCCATTACTTGGGGCTGGCAGGAGGTGCAGGATGAATACCCTAGACCCTCTGCCCTGGGGTGGGACATCCAGAGATGCCCAGCAGAATGGGACCTCAGTTGCCCATAGTGGCAACTGCTTAACCACACACAATGCATATCCCCTCCCTCCCATTTTCTTCTATGTCACTCTTTGACCCCTTCACAGGTGCTCTGTGGGACCCTTCCCTTTATAAAGTTCAAGTACTCACATACTTGTCTCAGCGTCTGTTTCTAGGAGATACCAGCCCAAAGAGTGGGTCATGCCTGGCACTCACTCTCTGTGCTGCTATATACCCAGCACTCCTCTTGCCGCGGTCTGCCTGGGAGGTGGTTGACTTTGCCCTTGGACTCCAAAGTGGACACGTGACTCCGGGCATCTCCCTGGCCACCCCGTGCATCTAGACCAGGGGTCAGGAATACTTTTACAATAAAGGTAAGCGAGTCAAGAAATTTACTTGATCACTTATTTATTACTCGATAAATGATTCATCATCAATTACTTTGGAAATGATTTATTATGAAATAAATAAAAGATCTAATAAATATTTTCAGCTTTGCGGCTGTATAGTCTGTGTCCCAGCTGCTCGCCTCTGCAACACAGAAGCAGCCTTCAACGAGATCCAAACGAGTGGGTGTGTCTGGGTTCAGTAACCCTTTACAGATGCTGAAATTCGAATTTCATGTAATTTTTGCAGGCCACAATATATTGTTCTCCTTTTGAATTTTTTCCCCCAGTGATTTAAATGTATAGAAGTGATTTTAGTTTGGGGGTCATGCAAAAACAGGTGGTCTAACAAATGCAAACCTTGTAACCTGTTAAACTGAAACAATAAAAATTAAAAAGACAAAAAACAGGTGGTGGGACAGGTCTAGACTCTAGATCCATGACCAAAGTTGAACCAATTAAAGGCAATGACTATTTGTCCGAGGATGCTGATTGAAAATTTAGGGGAAGAGGCACCTGCTCCCTGGGGAAGACGCTGAGTCCACTCTCAGGGAAGTGTCTTGGAAATTCCAGGGGCTGACATGGACAGACCTTGTTTAAGAGTGAAGCCCATACACAGAGCAGCAGATCTCAGAGATGCAAAGAGGTGAGGAGGAGCAGACACAGCCAGGCCTGAAGCCGCACACATTCCTGGACAGTCACGTTCAAGAGCTACCAATTCAGTAGTTTTTACTCATGCCCCTTTGAATTGGGTTTGTGTCACTTGCAACCCGGAGAGTCCTGGATTTCAGAGGAGGCCTCCAGAGAAGATAATTGGGAGGGAGCCACCTATGCTCCAGCCAAGTCACTTGTCACTTTCCTGTCTCAGCTTCCCATTCATGAGCAAAGCTCTCCACTAACTCAGAGTCCAGACGGCGATCTATTCATATTTTTGTAAAGCCTTGGCGGTAGGCTCAATATTTCTTGTCAGAGTGAGTGCGCTAACAAGCGGTGCTGTGTGTTAGACAGAATAAATCAATGTCGTCATGGTGGTCCAGAGGCCGGGCTGCTGAGGAGCTGCTGGGCAGAAAGCAACACACGGCACCCACGTCCTCACTTTATACAACTTAAGGAGACTCCAGCACTTTTCTTTATTAAAGGCAGAATTGATCAATGACATTAGGTGGATTCTGCCAGGTGGGCAAGGGGGGAGCAAAGGCAGGGAGGGGGGTCCAACTTCCTTTAGGAGACAGTAGCGGTGGTAGGAGCAGAGGGGACAGGGTCCAGGGATTCTCCTGAGCAACTGGAAGCAGTTCTAGAGGGGCTGGAGGAGGAAGGAGGGTCACTGTGAGTGATCGAGTCATTAGATCTATTAGGCAGCAGGGAGAGATCCAGGAGGCCAGATCCGGCAGACACAGGCGTGTCCAGGCATTGGAGTGCCTGGTTCTCAGTCTACCTGAGTGTAACACCACCCCAATTTCCTTTCTTCCTCTCTCTCTGCTCACTCTGGAGGCCCCTAGAGCCGGGCATCTGACTCAGGCCTGCCTATTCAAGCACAGCATGCCTTAGCCTCACAGATCTGTTCACATCACCCAAGCTGGGACAAAGACAGCACCCCTTAGGACCTCCACTGGGACTGCAGCACCTCCCTCTGGCCTCAGGTGTACAGAACATAGATCTAGAGTTTCTGATGGCCATTTGCTATGACTCAGGGACGACCCATCAGTGAATGAAAGAAAGTCAATGCAAAGACAGAAAACAGTCTAGAAAGAGACAGATTCATAATGACACTGTTTGAGCTCCTGGATCCAGCTATGCCTGAAGCCAGCTACTCTTGGACTTTTTAATAACACAGTGTACTCTTCCCTCTTCCCTCACATTATTTTTTTTATTATTATTTTTTTGAGACAGAGTCTCACTGTGTTGCCCTTGCTAGAGTACCGTGCCATGGCATCACAGCTCACAGCAACCTCAAACTTTTGGGCTTAAGCAATTCTCTTGCCTCAGCCTCCCAAGTAACTGGGACTACAGGCACCCACCACAACACCTGGTTTATTTATTTTTGTCGTTGTTGTTGTTGTCATTGTTGTTTAGCAGGCCTGGGCTGGGTTTGAACCGCCAGCCCTGTTATATGTGACTGGCACCCTAACCACTGAGTTATGGGCACTGAGCCACCCCTCACATTATTATTAAACTATTTCCCCCTCCTTTAATCAAAAGATTCTTGACTAATATAGCCACAAAGAAAGCTCAAGTGCTGGCCACTTGCTAGTGGGGACTAGTGGCTATCGTCTGCACAGGGCTGGGGCAAACATAAACTCTGGACAAAGTCTTTTGTTATTGTTGTTTTAGAGAGGGAGGCATAGTTCATAGCAACCTCAAACTTCTGGGCTCAAGTGATCCTTCCACCTCAGCCTACTGAGTAGCTGGGACTACAGGTGCATGCCACTATACCTGGCTATTTTTTTTTTTATTTCACTCTTTTGGAGAAGGGTCTTGTTAACATTGCCTAGGCTAGTCTCAGACTCCTGGACTCAAGAAATCCACCTGCCTTGGCTTCGCAAAGTGCTAGGATTACAGGCATGAGCCACAGGTTGGCTTATAGAGCCCTTAGTTACCCAGTGTCTGCACATTTTTGCAGGCTTACTTTCTGGCTCTGGCTACACAGGTCTCCTTTAATCTCTGGAGACTTAAGCATGTCTCTTTGTCCATGAAGATCTTCACACGTGCAGTTGCCTCTGCCTGAAACATTCATCTTTCCTCTGTCTCACAAATCCACCTTCCCACTCCACACACACACACACACGACAAGATGGCAAATTGCTGCTCATTCCTTATTCTTGGCTTAGATGTCACTTTCCCTAGACAGTCCCCATGATGTCCTCTGTCCCTGTTACATGTTTCTAAATAATTCTGTACTTCTTATCCTAGAACAATTCCCGATCACTACTGGGCACTGATTAAATGTGTTGAGTAAATGAATGAAAAGAAACAACAAAATTATCCATAGTACTACTGTTCATACCTGTCATAGTTTAAAGGGACCTGAGACATGGTCTTATTCTGTATCTGTCATGGCATTCTTATCTGTCTATTCAATTTTCAGGCTTGCCTTCTTTCCTGCTAACAGAACTCCTGCTTGTTCTGAGTAACTATATACTCAGCTCCATGCAAATGATTATAATCGACTTATGCCAACCAGGATATTCTGTTCCTCACTTTCCCAGCCTCTCTTGAAGCAGAGGTGGCCATGTGACCCTGTTCTGACCGGTGATACATAATTAGAATTCTCTAGAGAGCACTCCTGATTAAAACGGTCTACTGCCTGGTCTTCCTTCTTCCTGCTTTAAATGTGCATGTGATGCCTGGAGCACTTGCAGCCATCTTGTGACCATGAAGCGACAACATCTCCAGATGGCAACTTGGAAAGATGATAAGAGGTTGGGTTCCTGGTGATGCTTTTGAGCTGCTACACTAGTCCAGTTTTATCCTTCACTGCATTTTTTATTTGGTGGGGAAAAAACACCTTAAAGTTGCTTTCAGTTAAGGCTTCTGCAACCTTCAGCTGGAAGCATTAATAATGTATGTGGTATTTTCCTTTCCAGAGGGTAGGGGCTACTACCCCTATTTACAATTGCCAACTTGGCTGCACCAGAGTTCAAAACTTTCTCTTCTTTGTTCTGGGCCTCTGCTGAGTGGAGGAATCAATCACAGAGCCAAAGCACTCCCCTCTCAGGCCAGGAAGGATCTAATTACCCAGTGATTGTAGTAATTATTCCATCCAATTGATCAGTAATAGCTGTAATTTCTAAACATGGTTTTCCATTAAAATTTGCAGTGTATTTATTGTTTATACTCAAATAAAGCAGGCTGATAATAAGACTATTGAGATGGAATCTCCAGGGTCCTGAATATTTACACGGTGCAGTGATACATGTTTCAGCTGTAATATTCATGTTGTTTTTTTCCTTTTTAAAAGAGAAGGTGTTCATTAATATAAATGACTGCACTGATCGTAATTCTGAAAGTTCCCTGAACTGTGACTAACTTGCCAAGGATGGTCTAGAGAGTTTGGCAATTGATTATGTATGTCTGTCACAGGTGGGGGTCAGGGAGGGCTGAGTTATGGCATGTATGCTAGTGTTTGCCATCCCTGGCTCAGACATTGAACTTCTGTTTCCAGCTATGTCATTTAACTTTAATCCTCTGGTCAACCTGAAAAAAGGAGGCAGAGCAATTTTTATGTAAATAGATGAGGAATAAAAGGATCCTTAACCTATTTCTAGTATTTCCCATGACAACATGTGAAGCCTACGATAGGGCTCCTGTTCCACCTTCAGAAGGCCGTCCTTAAAAGGGACTGGGGTTTATAAATTCCATAAACATTTCTGTTCCTCAGTGGCTCCCAGACTTGGAAGATCACACAGAAGCTGAGGCCCACCAGGAGGAAGACCCTTGTGAACCCAGTGGCTTCTCACCAGCATCTGGCATTGGTTTCTAATGGTGTCCTTTTTACACTGCCCTGCCAGCTTCCCTAGTAATCCTCCCCTTGATGAATATTTTTACTGTATTATCTGCTAGGCCTAGTAGGAAGGGAGGGAGAAACAAACAAAATCCCTGTCCCTGGGAGGCTCCAAATCAGTCTCAACTTTTTCTTTTTTATTTGAGATAGAGTCTCACTCTGTGGCCCTGAGGTTGAGCACCATGGCGTCATCATAGCTTCCCCCAACCTCAAACTCTTGGGCTTAAGAGATCCTCTTGCCTCGGCCTCCCAGGTAGTTGAGACTACCGGTGCCCGTCACAATGCCTGGCTAAATTTTTCATTTTTAGTTGAGATGGGGTCTCACTCTTGCTTAGGCTTCTCTTGAACCCCTTAGCTCAAGCAATCCACCCGCCTTGGCTTCCTAGAGTGTTAAGATTACAGGCGTGAGCCACCATACCAAACCAGGGAGGTTACTTTTGACAATAGATGCCTCAGGTTCTGGACCCATAATTCTTTCTATTTTCCCCGGTGAAGGGAAAGGGGAAACGATGCCTGGCATTTGCAGAGCACCCCATGTGTGCAGAGGCTTGCATGTGGCATTTTATTTAGCTCCTTACAGCAGCTCCAGGATTCCGGGACTGAATCTACTGGTACCAAGACATTGAGACTTGTGGAGCTCGGCTAACCCCAAACTTCATGGCAGCACGCCAGGATCTGAACCCCATCTGGTCTGACCCCAAGCTTTATTCTTTTCACTGCACCAAATTGTCATCCGTGAAAATCCGTGTGAGTGAGAGTTCTTTTTAACCCAGATGATCAGCCAGACTTGCCAGTGGGAAAGAAAAAAAATCTGGTTCAGCTTTCTACAGGTATGTGTTGGGGGTGTGGGCCGTGTGCCTGGTTCTCTGGAAACCGAGATGAAGAAAACCCTAGTCACTGCCTCAGAGGAACTTACAGTCTTGGTGGGGAAACAGACAAAACCCCAACAGGGCCACTGGCATGGGAGGGGAGCAGGCAGGGTGGGCACTGGGGCTCAGGGGCACACAGCAGGGCGTGACATCCCTGGGAAACAGTCCATCAGCCACCCCCAGGGAGCAGTAAGGAAGCTCTGTAGAATTTTCTGGAAATTGCAACCTGGCTGTCTGGAGGTCTCGGAGTGTTGGGGAGGGAGGAGGCTCAGCTCGGGTGCAACTGCAGAAGCAGACGCAGATGACTCACCCTGTATTTAACAGAAACACTTCTTTTTTTTTACAATCCAAAAATCCACTGAAATAAACCCATATGGCCAACCTTGGAGCGCCTGACATTGAGATGAATTCCTGCCCGTCCCAGCACCTGCAGACAGCGAGCACACCCCCAGGGGCGGACGCTGGGAAATTTCCTCTTCTGACCTCCTCCTGATTTCTTTCCCAATCCAGGAGGGACAACCGAGGGAGGCAGCCTGGGGTGGGGGTGCAAGGGGCTTCTGAGAAGAGCATCTCCTCGAGGCTCTCTGTAGGCAGGGCACTTGGCGGCCAGCATGGACCTGCTTTCTGAGGATGTGGGCCAAAGCCCAGGCCCAGCCCCGTCTTTGCTGTGTGACTGTGGCTGAGCTATTTAACCTCCTAGTCTTGTTACCATCCAGCCAGCCGCCCGAGAAGCCAGAACGTGTTCGCTGAGCACCTACTGTGTGCAGGGCCTTGGGTTAAGTACTGGAGATACCAGGGTGCCCTCCTCGGAGCAAACCCCGAAACAGCAAGAGTCAGGGTCTGGGAGGACTAGAGTGAACAGGAAAGGCCAAGGACAGACACACAGGGCTTGAGCAGGTGACAAGGGGACTGACACAGCTTGGGGATCCAGTGCACAGAAAGCCTGTCCCACCCAGCTCTGTACACCCTCAGGCAAGCGTCTCCGTCTCCCTAGCTGCACTGGAAAATGGGGGCGCCGGTAGAGTTGCTGGCTCATCGGGGGCTCGGGAGGGTGATGGGAACGGTGCCGGAAGTGCACTTGTAACTAAAGAAGAGCAGAGGAGGTTCTTTCACACACGTCTCGCAGGATTTCTCAGGCCCACGGCAAGCACCGGCGCGCGCTCATTTTTTAAATAAAGTCTAGAGACAGTGTGGGATGGCTGAAAAAAGAGCAAAAAGGGAAAACAAGAAAGGAACAGCAGCAGAGATGGCATTTTCCAGGACAGCTGGGGAGACGAGCCATCCTGAAGAGACAGCTTTCAGGAGGAGCCGCAGGGGCTGGGGGAGGAAGGAAGGCAGCCCTGTCCCCCCGGGGGCCGCAGGGCCTGGAAGCCGCTCTGTTCCCTCTGCAGCTGCACAGCCCAGCGGGGCTGCCTGGCCTTTGACTTAACATGGTCCAAAGGCAGTTCTGGCTTGCTTTTGCCAGAGACTGGAAGACTGACTCCACCGCGCGGCTGGGGCACCGGGAGAGGCTGAGCGGACGCTGCAAGCAAACCTCGGCTTTGGGAAGGAAGGAAGGATGTTCCTCAGCATGGAACAGCATTGAGGGCTCACAAGAGTAAAGGGGCCAAGGCCTCAGGATCTACCTGCCAACAGCCAGACAGCCAGAGCCTGCCTACCTCGGCTCCTCTGGAAAATGGGGGTGCCGGTAAAGTTACTGGCTCATCGGCGCCCTTGCAGAAGGGTCCTCACCTCAACAGCCACGGAAACTGAGAGCCTGAAAAAGACACTTCACAACGAAAACACCTCCCGGTTCACGGAGCCCAGCCAAGGGATGCACTGTCACCGAGCATCCTGAAGTCGACACCCGGATGCAGCTATAAAAAGGCTGCCAGGATGAAAGCGGACGCCGTCGAGAGCCGCCCCAGATACAGGAGCAGGCGGCACCGGGGGCCGAGGAGGTGGTCAGGGCCGCGACTGTGACCGGAGATGACGCTGATGACGCCGGCCACAGGAATATAAATAACACTCTGCCACCGTTTCCGGGACAGCTCTCGCTGTCTGCGGAATGGTGCTAGGTGCCTTTTCTTATTTAATCCTCAGAACAACTTCTGAGCGATCGGGACGGCGAAGGTGCAAGTGTGGGTCCTTGGACTCTGAAACTCGAGTGATCTCCTCCCTGCCGTGACGTGCTGCTCACACAGCACCTGCCGGGTGCCAGGCAGGTCCCGCTAACTAACAGTCTGTTAGGGACAGCTCCCGGGATCCACCGTCCACAGTCTTGTATTGACGAGTCAGTAGAGAAAGTTGCCGCAAGTTGCACCCCAGCGCATTCTGCCTCTTCTTTCCCACTCTCCCCTCGGGTCCTTCTCTCTCCCTCTCTCCCCACCTGACCCTTCCTTGCTCTGCACCCCTGCCTGCCGAAACCAGAGCCTAGAAGTCCGTTTCCACCGCCCCAGCTGCAGTTCGATGTCTTCCCCCAGAGCCCTGGCCTCAGTCTGCCCGCACTCAGCTCTTGCCTTCCTGGGTTCCCTGGAACCATAATAATTATGCCCCCCAGCCACCCTCCCCCAGCGCCCTTCCCCACCCGGCTTCCACCCACTACGTCATCTGCACCCCCGCCCCTACCTCCAAGGTTTTACTCTTTTTTCTTTTTTCAGTTTCCCCACATGACACAGAAGATATCTTGGGAGGACGATTCTTCATTGTGTGGGACTGTCTCCCGCCTTTCAGGACATTTAGCCACCACCGTCTAGCTGAAGGGACCCCAGTGTCTCCAGGCTGGTGACAACCAAAGTGACCTTCCCTCCATATTCTTAAACTCTTCCTACTGTGTGCGGGGAGGGTGGAGATACCCTGGTAGGTGTCCCCAGGCTGGTGACGAGCAGTGACCCCTCCCTCCATATTTTCGAACTCTTCCTACTTTGTGGGGGGAGGTTAAGGTACCAACCTGGGTTGACAATTTCTGTGGCTATTTCCCGAGGCTGTGCAGGAGACACCAATGGGGCGTCTTCATAGATCCCTGGTAACTTCCTCTGAGAATGGCCCCTGTCCCTCCCCCAGAAGCCCTACTAGGCTGTGTCTGGGCTGCACGGCTTCCCCAGGGTGTTTTAGCTGACTGGCCAGAGGCTGTCGCTGGACTGAGGCTGGTTGCAGTGGCCTTGGAACTCAGAGCCCACCCACACGTGGCCGGGGTGATGTGGACCTCGGAGCTGTGGTGGCACTTGCGGAGGAGGCTGCTCCACAGCGGGAGGAGCGGCCTGGTGTGCGGAGAGAAGCAGACACCCCCAGGTGCCCCAGGTGCCCGCCACCTTCTCCATGTGGTTTGACCTTGGGCAAATCTGTTACCCTCACCAGGCACTGCCTTGGCACAGGACTCATGGTGACCCATAGGGGAAAGCTGAGGGCAGCTCTGGAGACCGGACACAAAGACACACCGGGAAACAGCGCCTTCTCGCACTTGACTCTGCCCTGTCACCACGTGACGGCCACCTCCAGACCACACAGACAGGGCGCTCGCCACAGAGCCAACTGCTGAGGTTGGTGGAGTCCAAAGATGGAGAAAACCAGATGCCTGAACTCCCTGCGGGGCCCCCAGATGAAACCCCGGGGCCGTACAGCTTTAGGCCCTGCTGTCACGTGGGAGGATACGTTTTTCTTGTGCGGACAAGGCGAGTCAGAGCTTTCTGTTGTGTCCGTGGACATCTGAGCGACTGCAGGAGGCAAAGGGTTCGCAGCCCAGAAATGAGCAAGGAAGGAACCCAGCCCCCTCAGGGTTCCCTTCCTGAGGCTCAATTCCCACTTTCTCTTTGAGTTCTGTGAAATTCTAGCATCTTCCCAATAAATCCTCCTTCGCCGCTTAAGCAATCCAGAGACAGCTTCCCTTCGTCGAAACCCCCCAATCCAAAGAGTCATGGTGAAGACACCCTTTCTCTAGTTTCTCTGTCCGGCTCTTTTCTTCCTGACTTCACACCCTCCTCACGCCCTCCAATGCCTATCCCCTAAATCCAGGTGTGTTGTCCCACCTCTTTCCCACCTCTAGTTCAGTTCTTCCTGGAATGCGTTGCCAGAAGGTTCCACTAGCACTCTACCTCCAAGGGTCAAGCGCCTCAACAAGCCTGGCTGAGTGAAAGCTTCTTTCTCCTGGGCTTGGCCTCAGGATCCAGAATCAAAGGAGGCAAGAAGTGTGGCTGGAGGGGTGGGGAGCTAGATACCTCCAGGAGAAAATTACTTTTTAAAGAAGCAAACCCGCCGGATACACCTGTATCCTAGCACTCTGGAAGGCCTAGAATGGTGGATTGCTTGAGCTCAGGCGTTCGAGACCAGCCTGAGTAAGAGCAAGACCCTGTTTCTACTAAAAGTAGAAAAACTAGTGGGGTACTATGGCAGGTGCCTGTAGTCCCAGCTACTGGGGAGGCTGAGGCAAGAGGATTGTTCAAGCCCAGGAGTTTGAGGTTGCTGTGAGCTAGGACACCAGGGCACTCTATCCAGGGGCACAGAGTGGGATCGGAAAAAAACTTAAAAAATTTTACAAAACCCCACAAAAAACCAGACAGACACTTGTGTTAGTGGGCAGCACATCGTTTGAATGAAAAAAGAAACTATGGGCAGGGAGAATGGCAATATTTCATGGAGCAAGAGCAATGTGCTGATGAACAACCACTGATGATGTACAGTCAAGAGCCCTATCTACGCACTGCAGACCATTCTCCGCTACTTGCTGTGGAGGCCTTCCCTCCACAGGCCTCAATATTCCCATCTGTAAAATGGGGAACCTAAGTGCTTTAGGGCTGTGCTATCCAGGGACCACAGGCTCAAGCAATGGAAATTTGTCTTCTCCCCACTCTGTACGTTGGAAGTCCAAGATCAACATGCTAGCAGGTTCAATGTCTCCTGCAGCCTCTCCCTGTGGCTTGTAGATGGCCGTCTTTCCAACTGTGTCCTCTGCGTGCTTCTGGGTCCTCGTCTCCTCCTCTTCTAAGGACATGAGTCATGTCGATTAGGGCCCATCCTCAGGTGACCTCATTTTCCTGCAGTCACCTCTTGAAAGACACATTCTGGGGTTTAGGGAGGGTCAGAGCTTTTTCATATGAATTTTGAGGGGACACAACTAAACCCATCACCGTAGCTGTCAAGCTCACCTGCCACATCAGTTTTCCTTGTAGCCTCTACTATTTTGGCCTTTGAGGCTTCCGTTATTCCAGGCATCTAGACTTAGAACCAGAATCACGTTGCTACCTTCTTGTTCCTCACATACTCCCCTTTCTCCCAGGGACCCGTCACAGAATAGACAGTGCCCTGCTGCCTTCCACGCTCACCAGACGGCATAGTGTCATCCAAGCCCTTATTCATCCTGTGCTCACCTGGCCTCTGGTCTCCTCCTCCTGGCCCTCCTTCCACATCATCCCTCACGGCCCTCCCCCATCTGCCCCATCTGCTCCTCCCCTGAAACCTTCTACTCCATTCAAATAAATACATCATTATTCCCCAGACTTAACCTGTACCTTCTTACCTCCATCCTTCACTCAAGCCCAGAATGCCTACCTTGTTAGGGCACTCATTTTTTTTTTTTTTTTTTTTTTGAGACAGAGCCTCAAGCTGTCACCCTGGATAGAGTGCGGTGGCATCACAGCTCACAGCAATCTCCAATTCCTGGGCTCAAGCGAGTCTCTTGCCTCTGCCTCCCAAGTAGCTGGGACTACAGG
>CAUYON010022956.1:0-15722 GCA_963573935.1 Arctocebus calabarensis | reverse complement strand
AGGCTGAGTGGGTCTCCTCCAGGGAGAGAGCCATCTACGCCTAACAAGGAGCTATCCCCCTCACACCTCATTACCTGAATTAAGCACAGCAATGCTTTGATATGTATTCCACAACTTTGCAGCAGTAATTATCCCCATTTTACTGATATCACAAGAACTCCCCTCTCCTGCCCTTTGGAAAGCCATGTTTCTCCACCTGGGATGGAAGCCGTATTGTCTGTCTCAACTGCACAGTGTAGGGCAAAGACTCTGGCTCTGAGAACTTGAAGCGGAAAACCTCTATAATGCTGGCGAGCCCAGATGGCTGACAACAGTCCAAGAACCTAAACTCAGGCCTAGCCCTGGGGCAGGAGCTGGCTGGCTGAGGTAGGCAAACATTCCTGGGAGGCCCAAGCCTTGGAAACTGGCCTAGCTGAGAGAGGAAGAACACTAAGGCTGTTCCCTCCAGGGAAGCTGCATTCTATTCTCGCATCTGGCTAAAACTGTCTCACCTGGGGACCCTCATTGCCTGCCTGGCTGCTCCCACATGTGAACTATCTCTCTTAATCCAGTATGCGACCCAAATCATCAATTCAGGTTTAATGCTGATATGCACTGTTCTATCAACACCAGGGTTCAGGGTCAAGGCCATAAGCTGCCTTGAGAGCATCCTCACAGAACTCATTCAGGAAGACTATGGGGAGGTCAGTCAAGACCCAGAAGCACCGGGTCCAGATTTCTTCTCACTTAAACATGGGCATCCTCAAATCCACCCAGACACCTACCCTTCTCTTCGCCTCTTCCAAGATCCCCATCTTGCCTCACATCCTTGCTCCTGAATTAACTTTGTCTTAGTAAAAACCCAAACCTCTTCAGCCATGATTTAAGTTGATTCATGTGCCTTGACAAACATTTTCTCATTTAATTCAATTCTCCTAATGACTCTATGACAGAGGAAGGAAAGGAACAGCTGTTACCATTTTTTAGATGAGAAAACCGAGGCTCAGAGAGGTTATATCATCAGCCCCAGGAAATTTCGGAAGATAAGAGATTCACAGTTTGTCTTCTGCCTCCTCCAGAAACTACGATTTTGCCATATTTGTATAACTTTATACGCATATTACCAAGAATGTGAAATATTCCTCTTAGCTTTCTTTTGAAAAGATCAATAAATCATTTGTGATGTCTCTAATGGAGAGTAAATGAATATGAAAAGCTCTTTCCCTTGTTAGGAAGCTGACAATAATAATAGCTACCATTTATTGAGCACTCACTGTGTGCCAGGCTCAGGGCTAAGTGCTTAGATGCACTATCTTATTGAATCTCATTTAATCATCACAACAACCCTGCAAGGTAGGCCTCATCAGTCTCGTTTCAGAGATGAATATGTAACTTCCAGGTCACTCCAGAAATGGTAGAGCCAAGATTCAAATCAAAGTTAAGTCTTCTTAACTCCAAGACCCAGACTCTTAAATTAACGGAGCCAGCCTCAGCTCTAGATTAGAGAATGGTCCCTGAACAATGTACTCATCGATCCAAGGCCCCTGGTCCTCTATAGGAATTGCATCTGTCCCATGGATTTGTAGGGACGCCTGTCCAGAGGATTAGAAACACAGAGCCAAGGACTAGGACAACCCCACCCAGGACCTTGCAGCTAGGAACAAACAGAGCTACCACCACTCAGGTGATTGGGGCTTTCTCAGTGCAGTGTGGAAAAACCTCACCAAGCTCTGACTCTCTTCCCCCCGGTTTCTTCTCTGAGTGCCACTTACATGTCAGGCAATGAAGAGAAACCGCTTATCAGAAGTTCCAACTAAGGTGTGAGTTTGGGGCTCTCCGTGGGATTCCAAACCACCCATGTTGAGAACATCCCAGACTACAGATACAGTCTTCTGTCTTCTCTGCATTACAGACGTGCCTCTTATAAACAGCAACCCATTAAAAGAAGAGAGACGCTTCTAGCTGCCTGTGAGATCAATCCCCTAAGTCCTCAGAGTCAGATCACCTGGCACTTTACTGAAATAAAAAAGCCCCAAATCAATAACCCTTCATCAATCTTTGAAGGGCTAGGAGGTAGATCCCTGGAAACCCATGGAGCAGAAGTGCTTTTCTCTGGGGAAAAAAACAAACCCGGCCAGGCAGGAAGCTCTCTTGTCATTTAAGAGCTGGGCGCCTCCTTTTAGGCACTATCTGAGAGAATCGGAACCCAGAGTGTGAGGCTGGAGGAATAGCCCAGCCGGGCTCACAGCTTCTGCTACATGCTCTATGGATCTAAACACCTTCCAGCACAGAAGTGACCCCGCCAGCCACTTTCTATGCCCCAGTGGAAATGTAGCTGAGATAGAGCAGGACATCTTGGCCCTCAGGTCAGCCATTCCAGGCAGCCTGGGCCACCAGCTGAGCTCCAGCAATGTCCACTGCCTCTTTAGAACTTTCTGCTCTCCCCTAAAGCTAACTTCACAGCAACTGTCTTCTCCCTCAGGGATCTGTTCAAAGACTAAACCAAGGCCTTTCACCTCTTACCTTAGCTGGGAACTGAAGGAATGATTTTCAGTCACAAAGAGTGCCCTGCTTCCTTCTCAAAAGGACGCATTCCCCTTGGCCAGTCAGTATAGACTACGCCCCACCTCCAACAAGACAGGTTCCCGGGACTGCTGGGTGAGACAAACTTAAGAGGAGGCAGAGGGCAAGAATGAGCCCTTGCTTAGAACAGACACCACCCTGTTTACATTAGCAGAGACCCAAGGTTGAGAATAGAAATTTCACTGAAAATTGAAAAGAATTTGTGTGTCTCAACTTTTTCATCACCAAGGACCTCTTGGGTTAAACCCCTGGATTCATCATATTTTATCTACTGAACCATAACAAGCAATAAATTGTTTGAGGGATTTTGCTTGGCCTAGGCATAGCACTGCCCACCCAAGCTCCTGATCAGACTGAAGATAACCAGGAATGTCAATCACACTGACTGAGCATCATTCCAGCCACAAACACGAACACTTGATGTTTCCTTTAGTCTGTATTATCTGGCCCAGGCAAAGTTACCTTCAGGCCTCTGGAAACACTGGAGGAGGGGTCGGGGCTGGTATTTCCTGAAAAAAGTGGAAGAAAGAGGTAGGCACAGGAGTCAGATGAACAGGGTGACCTGCGGCTGCCAGGCCACATCCTTATGATTCTTGCAGTGCGGGAGGTCAAGGGGTACTGAGCCAGAAATCTAAGTGCTTTCTTGTCCACTTAGAGCCCCTGCCCTTGCCAGAGGTAAGACAGTCAAGGGCAGGGGCTGCTATTGCCACGTTTCACCAATCTGAACGTGCCCTGGACCACTGCATGAAGGCGACACCTGAGAACCCTGGTCTAGCACCCAGCCCAACATCTCCCCTCAAGTACCATGTCACAGATCTTTCTTCGCAAACGCACCGAAAAGGACTCACCTCTGCCAGGTACAGCACACAGAATTTCAGATCTTCTGAAGAACCTTGGAGGGAACAAAAGTAAGCCTTGCATTAGAATTGATTAATGGCAGTCTGCAGGAGCACCATCAGCTGACTCACCCAGAAGGCCAGAAGGCTGTGTGTGTGGTGTGCTTCCTGGAAAAAAGAGGGCGAACAAGGCAGGCAAGGAGACCGAGAAGTCTCTGCAAGAAGGGCTAAATGCATAACCAAGTATAAGATCTCTGCTGCCTGGCCTAAGGAATGCTGAAATCTCAGATTCAGGAGCAGAAGTCAGGAGTAGCCTCTGGGCACCAAACAGCCAGGTGCAGGGAGCTGTCATCCATCCCAGAAGGTCTCGCCTTTCCCTGATCCCTGCAGTGAGGGAAATGGAGGAAGTACACATCTGGGTTTTCCTTTGAACACTCCAACTGCCTTTGCCATTGTCAAATTCAACAGGGAGCCATTTAGTTCCTAGGTGGGCCCTGCAATGGGGGAGACCTAGTCATGGCCAGAGTGAAGCCCAGAGATGGTTTCCAGAATGGGCATGACCTCAACCCCTCTGTGTGTTTTCCTAGAGCCTCCCCCACTTTTGGTCCAGGACCCCAACAGCAACCCTTGGCCAAGCCCTATCTACCTGGGAGGCAGCTGGAAGGGTCTGTGGGCTGCTCCCTCCTCCCTAGAAGAGGTCAAGTAGAATCCTGGCCGAAGGGCAGATGGTCTGCTCAGAGTGCTCCAGAAGCAGGAGCACTGAGAGATGACCTCCAGCTGTTGAAGGTCAGATGAGAAGAAAAGGCTCTCCGGGAGGTGAAGAAAGGCAGGGAGATGGAGAAGCACCAGTTGTGCCCGAGAGAGAGCAAGGTGACCGAGAAGCCACCTGCCTCCTCTTCCTGGACGCCTGCGCTCAGCACTACAGTCACTCCTCGGGACCTGGCAGCAGGCCCCACCAAGCAATTGGTCTCACTGGGCAGGCTGTCACTGTCAAGGGAGGCAACCACGTAGCACATGCAATAGCAAACACTTCAAGGGCTGTAGAGCTTCAGAGTGCCACAGTGCCACACACCAGCTACTGTTCTAAATGCTTTCCATGTATAAGCTTGACCCTCAGGACAACCCCTGTAGACAGGGCTTTTGTCACCCATGACTCGAGTGAGAATACTGCGGCACAAATGGGTTAAACAAGTGGCCCCAGAGTCACACTCTGACCACCACACACTCTCCTCTCAAATACCCACCACGTAGGCCCTATCCAGCCCCCCTGTCTTCTCATGGCACCAGGCCCAGTGCTGGGCTCAAAGTAGCCCCCTCAATACATACTTGAAGCAAAGTCACTGTCAAATGAACAAACATTTTTTACAAAGAGAAGGTGGCAACGTAAAAGTAGAGATTGTGGGCCAAGCCAATTCCTAAGAAAAGCAGTGAAAGAGGGCCCCAGTGGGGGCCAAGGCCAGATCCCCCCGCAGCAAGCATGTGGCAGTTACTTAGACAAAATTATCCAAGGGCCAGGGGCTGCCAGCCAGAGCCAGATTAAAAAAAATAGCTTATAAGTAAATGGAGGGTTCACTGTGGACTTTGAGAGAATAAATCTTTCTGCTTCTCCCCACCTAGAGATGGGCTGGGAGAAAGGAAGCCCTGCCTAAGAACTCATCTTAGTTATGAAAGCTGTAATTTCTTTACTATTATTATGATTATTTATTAAACTTTAACTTTGTACATTGATGCATTTATGGGGTTCAGTGTACTGCTTTGATATACAATGTGAAATGCTTACATTGAACTAAGTAACACATCCATCACAATTATACTCATTTCAAAGTTTCTGCTGGTTCTTGTGTTGCTGATGGTGGAGATAACAAGAGGCCGTTTCTTTTGTTTAGGAGAACATACTGGGATGTTTCCTTGACTTTTCAGAAGCAGATCTTAGCGTCAAGGGAGAGCCACAAAGATCTATGTAAGAAAATAACAGAAATCTGGAGTGTAGAAGCTGGCAGTGAGGAAAGAGAAGGGTCTGGAAGGGAGGGGAAAACCCAGCAGATGAGAGTCTCAGGCAGACAGGAGGTGCAGTTGGGAGAACACGCCCTAAGACACAGTCCCTAGGGCAGGGCAGGGCTGCTGGATTGCCTTGACAACCTTTCTGTGCTGTGTCACCCCCACCCCGCCACTCTGACCTCCCTGCGTTATTGTAAACTTTCACCACGATCTGTTCCCCATCCCAACCATGTACTGGCGGCACTTGGAGAGAAGGACGGGACCAGGCAGCGCTCAGAGCCTCACAAAAGAACGACACACTGAGGGAGCCCAGGGTGCCAGGGAGGAGCAGCTGCTTTGGGACAGCAGGCTGCCCGGAGGCTGACCAGGACAGACACCGCAGCCCCTGCTGGTGCATCAGAATTGGGGCCTCGTGTAGAGAAGAGGGACACTGAGGCAGCACACACTGGGTTGTCCTTCAACATTCCCCCTCTCTGCCATTCTGAAATTCAACAAGGGGCCATCTGCTCCCAGAGTGGGCCTCACTTCCCACCAAGAAATGCGTGAACCATGCAGGGGAGATCCCAGTCATGGGCTGAGTAGAGCCCAGGTCTGATCCCAGCACCATTTTCCCAGATCCCTCTCCCACAGGGTCTGAGATCCCCAACTCAGTCACTGGCCGAACCCTCTCCACCCTCTCCAGTGGGGTGTTGTCTCCACTCTCCAGATAAAAAGACTGAGGCCCAGGGAGGGAAACAACTTGGATGGAGCTTTTTTCAGACCGACAGTACAAGGCAGGCAGTAAGTGACAGAGCTGAGATTTGAACCCAGGGTGGCCTGCCTTCAGAGCCTGCAATCCTGACCAGGGTGTCACCCTTATGAGTTCCAGAGATGGCAAGGTGGCCCTTCCACTGCTGTCATCTCAGTGGCCGGCACTGAGGTAGGCTCACAGGATATGCTCAGAAAATGTCAACTAAGAGTTAATTTCAAGCATCCCAGCAGCTAGGACCTAAACAAATGAATTTCAGAAACTGGGTACCCGGCTCCCCGAGGTGGGCGGAGAGCCCAAGCATCAGCTGAACTTTTCCAGGCCACTTCTAAGAGACCTGAACAGGCCAGGAGGACATACTGTGGGCGTGATGCTGGCCGCCTAGGAGGGAGAAACACAAAGAAGACCAAAGCCAGCGGGCGGAGGAGGCAGGAAGAGACCACAATGGGCCTGTCTGACCGGAGATGTCCCAATTGTTAGCGCCAGCTCTCTGCCTGTTCCCATTACACTGCCATTCAGCCCTGCTGGAGCTTGGGGGAAGCTGGGCAGGAGGAGGGCAAGCCAGAGCCCTGGGGGAGGGGTGCACCCTCAGCTCTGGAGCTGAGGAGGTATTTCTGGTCTCCTTTTTAGTCAATTTATTCATTCACCCAACAAACTTTCATGCGCTAGCCACATTGTTCTGTGCCCCATGCTGAGTATTGGAAGTATACTCGACCAGTGGTGCTAAAGATCCTTCAGACAAGTCACACGAAGGAGTCCTTGGTCCCTAAGGTGGAGCTGATTCTCCCCTGCCAGTGGACAGCCCTTGCCAGGCCTTGCCAGCCCCAGTCAGCTGGAAAGGCTGGGTATATTCCTTGTTTACTCTTTTCTTTACCCCAAATTGAACTCTGCCTACATGTTTTTTGAAACAAGAAACCAAGGAGGCGTGAGTAATGTTAATCAGAGACCATTCTGCCAACAGGCTCCAGCTAAGGCCCCAAATGCATCTCCTAAAAGCCTCGCTCTGGCCCTTGCTGCAGCAATGGGTCTCTTGGGGCACAGGGGAGGCAGGCAGGAAATCAGACGCCAGGACTCAGAACACTGGGTCCTGTGGCTCCAACTCTGACTGCAGGAGAAGGGGTCACTAAACTTCCGTGAACCCCGGACCCACAGGCCTGTCTCGGGGGAGTAGGGATAGGAGTGGGAGAGAGGCAAGAGCTCCTGGTGCCTGGAAAGAAATCTAAGCCTTGGAATGTGCACCTTCACTGCTCAGTATCATGGAGCCATTTCCTTCCCTCTCAGCAGCTCTCAGGCTCCTGAGAGGTCCGCCCAAAACCATCTCAGGCCTAAGATCTGCGCCAAACTATCTGCCTAACAAATCCAGGGCAGACACACACACACACACATAGGCCCTTCTCCCACACCGACTCAGTGGGCTCTCATGGCCATGGTCATCTCTCCTGAGAAGTGTTGCCTTGGCCACCCTCAACCCACTATCCATCCAGCCCACTATCTGCTGGGAGAGGAAGCCGTGGGAGCCAGCCCGCACACAGCTCAGCATCTAGAGAGTTTCTCTGCAATACCTGCAGGCCACCCACCTTGGCCATCACATCCCCATTCCTAATCAGGCCCCCTGAGGGGTGGAGGCAAGATGGTATATGGGCACTGCCTGGCTTCTGAGAGCAACCTTGGGAGTTTGGGGGGGGTGGGTCAGAGCTGGCAGGAAACTCAAAGGGCTGCCCAAGTCTTATTTCCCAGGCAGAGAAACTAAAGCCCAGAAGAGAGAAAGGACCAGCTGAAGTCACATAGCAGTAGCAGCACTAAGCCCGGAACCTCAGACCCAGATACTGCCCTTTTCCCCCCCACCCTAGCCCCAACTTCCAACATGTGGCCAGTATGAGCCCCCCTTTCTTTCCCCTCCCTTCTTGTAGCAGGAAGCTGAGCGAACCAGGATCCTGAGCTTGTGGCCCCAAACTTGTCATGTGCACCCAGAGGGAGTGTTCTGTTCCTGTCACCCACCAGGGTGCATTGCTGAGCACTGCCCCCTACCCAGTACTCCCCAGGTGACTGAGCTGGGGTTTGGAGGGGACAGGGGAAAATAGGCATGTGGGGGAAGCTGGGCAGTTGGGTGGGCGGCAGGAAGCCCAGAGCAGAGTCTGCTGGAGCGCTCACCTGCCCCCCTCTGGCATGCACACGGGAGCTCCTGGGACACCAGTGTCTGAGCTGGAGTGGCTCAGAGGACTGAGCTCCTTCCCATTGCTCCTTGGTCAGGCTGAGCCCACTTGGAAGGAGGGAGGGGCTGTCCCCAAGTGAGGTGACTCGTTTTACCCCTCCCTGGGCAGGAGAAAGTCAGAGCCAGAGAAGTCGTAAGTGGCTTCCCGTGGGGAAGTGAGAGTGGAGGTTCTCACACTGACCGGGTTTCCAAGGAGGAGGAACAGCCAGGGCACCAAGCACACAGGATGGGTTTGCAACAGTCAGGAAGTTTTCCTGGAGCAAAACCCGACAAAACAGAATTCTTTTGCTGGGTAATATTTTCCTCCCTGCCCCTGTCACCCACCCTCAAACAGGTCTGTTGTTGTTTTCATAATCTGGGAGAGGAAATCGAGCCCCTTTCGGCAGAGACCTCAGGCGCCAAACCAAACCGCCGACAGATACTCCCAGCTGGCTTCCCGTCCCCAGAGCAGAGGAGGGCACAGTGGAAAGTTTGTGTTAGAGATTCTCTCCACGTGCCCACATGCACCTGTGCCCGGCTGCCTGGGCTCAGGCTGGATAGCTCCGAAGCAGTGGTCTCTGTCCATGGATCTGCGATGTGGTAACGAGCACTAATTGGGCACCAGTGTGGATCAGGCACTTTGCATTTACGACCCAATTTAATCTTCACAACAACCTTCTGAGATGCTATTATTATCCCCATTTACATGAGGAAGGTAGGGAGGGGCAGGGCCAAGATTTGAATACAAGTCTGTCGGAGTCCAAAGCTCTTCTCACCCAGCTCCATAGCCTCTCTAGAAGGTCTCTAGAATAGAAAAAGCCTCCTTGAAAAGCTCAGGGCATATCAGAAGACTTGCCAGCCTAGAAGACATGCCAGTATGTGAGAGCACCAGCCGAGGGACAGAGCCTAACAGCACATACTCCAATGCCCCACTGACGGCTGAGTGCAGACCTCAGAGAGTTCCCGGAGCAGTGCGACTCGGGGCACATGGGGAGAAGCCCCAGGTAGCTGGGTACCTGCTCACCTTCCTGCAGCTTCACACTCTGGAGGTAGAGAGGGTTCCTTAGGACGTCACAGCGGCCAGGCTCGTCCTCCTTGGTGAAAAGCAGCAGGTCCGAGTAGGCAAACAGTGTCACCTGTATGGAAAAAGAGCAAACGGGCTGCCCTATTGTCCCCAGGAGGCTGAGAGCCACAACCTCTCCAGAAGGTTCAGGTCACTCATCCTCATTAATCTCAGGCAGAACCAGGAGTGGGGTGGGATGTGGCTGCAGCCAAGGGGAGAGACCTGACCTGAAGTGGAGATAGCTCTTTCACCCTCCAGTTTTCTACATTTTGAAAAGGAAAAAGCAGAAGAAAGAAAAGGTCATCACCCTCCCCGCAGATGGTCTATGCAAGCCTCTCCAGAGCCCGATGCCCTCAGGCTCCCTTCTCTGACCAAACGTCCTGGAGTCTCCAGCCCAGCGTTCTTAGCTTGGAATTGACCTTGAGCTATGAGATGTTCCATATTTGTTTTAATTCTACTGTAAGTGTCTGACTAAAAGAGCACTGGACTTGGTGTTAGGCTCCTATCCCAGCTCTGTCGCTAACTAATCACAACGAAAAATTAGTGAAGTTCCCTGAACCCCATGAGCCTTAGTTTTCTCATCAGTTCAAACAGGGAGAAGAGTCCCTGCTCTTCACTCACAGGCTTTTTCCACAAGCTCTCCTTAGACTGAAGTGAACACGCAGTGTGCAATGATATTACCAAATGCCTCGCAGATAATTTTAACTGCATTAATGAGAAATCAGCTCAAGAAAAAGCCAGTTACTTACGCTCCAATACAGACATGTTCATAACTTTTCTCTCTTTTATGCGCTAGCTGCTCCAAAAATAAAAGCAAAAGCTATTTTTAGACATTATAGGTAAACCAACAGGCATGCTCAGCATAGTTTTATGTTAAAAAAAAAAATCCACTTGATCCTCTAATGCCACTGAAGAGTACACTGTTCTTTGTTTTGTAAAATCCTACAGTGGCCTTTAGTCGAAAGTAATAAAATCCAACTTTAGGTTCTCCAAAGAAAACAAAGCATTATTAATTATGCGAACTTCCCTTGAGGTGTCAAAACAGGACACTTCATCTCTTCTGGAGCAAGAAGAATCAACCAGAAGGGTTTGGCAGGCACTGAGTTGATGTTTAGTGATCAAACTTTTAAAGATGACCCCACAGTTCTACTTCTAAGTAAGACTCTGTCCTACTGAAATACTATCTAAGGATATATAAATATGAACATATATGGATAATTTCAACAGCACTTTTGTCATGTAAAGAAAGAATAACATAAATGCACATCAAAAGAGGATGGATAAAATAAATTATGCAAATTCATATGGTAGAATTTGATGCAACTATAAAAAAAGGTAGAGCTATGAGTACAGAAATAGAAATCTATCATAAGTCGAAATAGTACAATGTGCAACAACACCTCAAGTATGATCTGATTTTATAAAATACATCTGCACATCTTTACTTTTTTTTTTTTTAGAAAGAGTCACACTATGTCACCCTCGGTAGAGCGCCTTGGCATCACAGCTCACAGCAACCTCAAACTCTTGCCTCAGCCTCTCATGTAGCTGGGACTACAGGTGCCCACCACAACACCCAGCTATTTTTGTTGTTGTTATAGTTGTCATTGTTGTGTAGCAGGCCCAGGCCAAGTTCAAACCCACCAGCCCGGTGTATGTGGCTAGTGCTTTAACCACTGAGCTATGGCTGCTGAGCCGATGTTCACATTTTTAAAAAAATACCTAAATACTCAACCCACTCCTCACTCTAGGAAATAGGATTTGCCTTTATATATTTTGGTTTAATTTGCATTATTTTGCAATGAGACTGTTTTATAATTTAATATATACGAAATGCATCAAAGGATCGCTTGGCTTCTTGAGTATAACACAAATACAGTGGTTGAGGAAATTTGGGCCACAGAGACAAGAGGGGGACACCCTTGAGCAGGAGCTCTCAGAGGCTCCAGCTTCTCCAGCCCAAACAAAAGGCTGGCAGGGATCTTGGTGGTGACCCTACCCAATCCCTTCCCACCGCAGCCCTGTCTCAATGAAGCACAAGAGAAGCCTTCATTTGTGAAACAGTTTCTGCTTGTGTAAATAACACCATTGCTCTCACTGACAGATGAGGACCCTAAGTTCAGAGAGTCAAAGTGACCTGTCCACAGCCACACAACCAGCCAGGGACTATTACTCAGGCCTGGCAGACCCTAAAGTTCCCCCTATATAGACCGGCAGCAGTATGCCTAAGGAATGTGGAAGAATCCACACACGCATTAAAAATAAGAGCAAAGAAGACAAAAAAAAAAAGTTCAGGGAGCAGAAGAAAATGATCTCGGCTTGGCACCTGTGGCTCAACGGGCTAAGGCGCCAGCCATGTACACCTGAGCTGGCGGGTTCGAATCCAGCCCCTGGACCCGCCAAGCAACAATGACGGCTGCAACCAAAAAATGGCCGGGCGTTGTGGCGGGTGCCTGTAGTCCCAGCTACTTGGGAGGCAGAGGCAAGAGATTCGCTTGAGCCCAGGAATTGGAGGTTGCTGTGAGCTATGACGCCACAGCACTCTATCCAGGGTTACAGCTTGAGGCTCTGTCTCAAAAAAAAAAACAACAAAAAAAAGAAGTTAACTGAAGGTGTACAATTCATTGGCAATGAATGCAGAAGACTCTAATTGCAATGTATAAAACACTTAGTTCTGGAGTAGAAAAACTAAAGGGCACCGGCCCAATATACCAAAGGTGGCGGTTTCAAACCCTACTTCGGCCACACTGCAAAACAAAAAAATAGCCGGGCGTTGTGGCAGGCGCCTGTAGTCCCAGCTACTCGGGAGGCTGAGGCAAGGGAATCGCCTAAGCCCAGGAGTTGGAGGTTGCTGTGAGCTGTGTGACACCACGGCACTCTACTGAGGGCAATAAAGTCAGACTCTGTCTCTACTCCTCCCCCCCAAAAAAGTTAAAAAAAAATAATAACTACAACAACTTTTTGAGATGGATGGTATAAAAATATAAGGACAAGGCTCAGCGCCTGTGGCTCAATGGGCTAAGGCGCCAGCCATGTACACCTGAGCTGGTGGGTTCGAATCCAGCCTGGGCCCACCAAACAACAATGACGGCTGCAACCAAAAAATGGCCAGGTGTTGTGGCAGGTGCCTGTAGTTCCAGCTACTTGGGAGGCAGAGGCAGGAGACTCGCTTGAGCCCAGGAATTGGAGGTTGCTGTGAGCTGTGACGTCAGAGCACTCTATCCAGGGTGACAGCTTGAGGCTCTGTCTCAAAAAAAAAAAAAAAGAGAGAGACAAAAGGTTCCAAGGTGAGAAGAACAGAGTTAAAGTATAGAATTGCCATTAAATTTCTTTTCTGTGTTTGTTTGTAAGCAAAGATGTCATATGTTTAAAATAATTTGTTATGACAATGTTTGTTGCAACCTTAATGGTAACCTTAAATAAAAAAACCTACTACAGGGTAGCACCTGTGGCTCAGTGAGTAGGGCGCCAGCCCCATATACCTAGGGTGGTGGGTTCAAACCCAGCCCCAGCCAAACTGCATCAAAAAATAGTGGGGCGTTGTGGTGGGCGCCTGTAATCCCAGCTACTCAGGAGGCTGAGTCAAGAGAATCACCTAAGCCCAGGAGCTGGAGGTTGCTGTGAGCTGTGATGCCACAGCACTCTACCAAGGGCGATAAAGTGAGACTCTGTCACTACAAAAAAAAAAAAAAAAAACCGGCTACAGATAAGCAAAAAAATTTTTAAAGCAAGAAATTAAAATATACTATTACAGAAAATTGCTTTTTTTGAGACAGTCTCACTCTGTCACTCTGGGTAGAGTGCCATGGCGTCACAGCTCACAGCAACCTCAAACCCTTGGGGTCAAGTGATCCTCTTGCCTCAGCCTCCAGAGTAGCTGAGACTACAGGTGCCCACCACAACACCAGGCTATTTTTAGAGATGGGGTCTCACTCTTACTCAGGCTGGTCATCAACCCACCTCAGCCTCTCAGAGTGTTGGGATTACAGTCGTGAATTTTACAGGCCTCTCAGAGTGTTGGGATTACTGGTGTAGAGAAGATTACTTTTTAAAAAGGAAAACAGCTTTTTTTTTTTTTTTTTTGCAGTTTTTGGCCAGGGCTGGGTTTGAACCCGCCACCTCTGGCATATGGGGCTGGTGCCCTACTCACTGAGCCACAGGCGCCACCCAGGAAAACGGCTTTAACAAAGGACACAGCTTCTTCCAGGAGACAAAATATTCAACTAGCCTTCATAACTTATTTAAACAGATAAGGAAAAGGTTATTGAATACACAAAATTACCACAAGAACTTTGTAATATGTTCTTTCTTTGTCATAATAAAAATGTTCTTGTTTACACAAGTTTTTTAACGAGAAAAGAAAATGAGCTTTTTTTGTTTGTTTGTTTTTCTGTGATATTTGGAGACAAGAGCCTCAAGCTGTCTCCCTCAGTAGAGTGTAATGGCATCACAGCTCACAGCAACCTCAAACTCTTGAGTGTAAGTGATTATCTTCCCTCAGCCTCCCAAGTAGCTGGGCCTACAGGCGCCCACCACAATGCCTGGCTATATTTTTTAGAGATGGGGTCTTACTCTTGCTCAGGCTGGTCCCAAACTCCTGAGCTCAGACAATCCACCCCCCTCTGCCTCCTAAGTGCTGGTATTACAAGCAGGAGACACCACACCTGGCCAGAAAATAAGTTTTTGTATTTTTGAAGCTTAGTTTAAGTAGTTGAAAGAACTATTTCCTTCTGTCATGAAAATTAAAGATGCTTGATAAAGGAAACTAAAAATAAATAAATAAGGAAAACAGGAAGGAAAAGAAGACCACAAAACAACCAGAAGTTAAATGACAGCACGGCAATAGTAAGTACTTTTCAAAAGAGTAACTGAAATGATTTAAAAAAAAAGACCCAACCAAAAACACTTCACCTATAAAGACTCACATAAACTAAAGATAAAGGAATGGGAGAAAAAAAGTATTCCCAGCAAATGCAAACCAAGAAAAAACAGGAGTAGTTATACTTCTATCAGATAAAATAGATTTCAAGATAAAAATTGGAAAAGGAGTTCATTACATAATAATGAGGATATACCAGTTCTAAATATAAATACATTCAACATGGAAGCACTCAAATATATAAAGACAACCTGAGAAACAAAAGAAAGATGGAGACTTTACCTCTTTCATGTTTACGTGGATGGAGCTGGAACATATTCTTCTTAGCAAAGTATCTCACGAATGGAAGAAAAAGTATCCAATGTACTCAGCCCTAATATGAAGCTAATTTATAGCTTTCATATGAAGGCTAAAACCCAATTATAGCACAAGAATATGGGGAAACGGGCAAGGGAGGGGAAGGGAGGGGGAGGATGAGTGGAGGGAGGGCGATTGGTAGGATCACACCTACGGTGCATCTTAGAAGGGTACAAGTGAAACTTTTTAAATGCAGAATATAAATGTCTTCATATAGTGATTAAAAGGCCATGAAGGCTATGTTAAATAGTTTGATGAAAATATTTCAGATTTTTTTTTTTTTTTGAGACAGAGCCTCAAGCTGTCACCCTGGATAGAGTGCTGTGGCATCACAGCTCACAGCAACCTCCGATTCCTGGGGTCAAGCGAGTCTCTTGCCTCCACCTCCCAAGTAGCTGGGACTACAGGCACCCACCACAACACCCAGCCATTGTTGTTTGGCAGGCCCGGGCTGGATTCGAACCCACCAGCTCAGGTGTACGTGGCTGGTGCCTTAGCCCATTGAGCCAGGCACCGAACCAATATTTCAGATTGTATATGAAGTCAGCACATTGTGCCCCATGATTGCACTAATGTACACCATTATGATTTAATAAAAAAAAAAAAAAGAAAATGTGGTATGATCCCTGAGAAATACACAATATTGTTCCTGTGGTATTGACTAAAAGCATAACCTGAGATCAATGATAAAAAAATCAGAGAAAACTTTCCAGACAAGGGTGCTCACGCCTGCAATCCTAGCACTCCAGGAGGCCAAGGTGGAGGATCCCTTGAGTTCAGGAGAGCTAGGGATTCGAACCCGCCAGCTCAGGTGTACGTGGCTGGCGCCTCAGCCCATTGAGCCACAGGCACCGAGCCAAGATATTTACTTTTTTTTTTTTTTTACAATGAGCAAAAGGTCAAATTTTATTAAAGCACAGTACACTCCAGAGAAGGAAGACATCTACCTTATCAAGTGGAGAACACCCTGGGTTAGTGAGATTTTTCCCCTTCATGATACTTTTCCAAATCTATGTTAAGTGGTGGTGGGGGTAATATTTTACTATTTTTACCGGAAAGGGGGAAAAATTCCTGAATGGAGAGTCCTC
>CAUYON010022954.1:0-10535 GCA_963573935.1 Arctocebus calabarensis | reverse complement strand
GCACTGAGATTCACACCCTCACCGACCTCGATGAGGGCAGCTTTGGCATTTTCCTCCCTCAAAAAAATCTTGTTGAGCACGCGGTACGAGCCCAGTGGAGAGAGGACTCTGTTCAAGGTCTCCTCAATTTCTGCTTGTCCAGTCCTCTGGGATGCCTACGACCAAGAGGGACCTGTGGATGTCGACTTCCATCCCTCGGCACCAATCCTCCAGAAGGTTCATCGCCATGGTCTTGGACCCTTAGAGGCTCTAATCCCACGTGTCAGTGAAGCGTCTCCAAGGGAGATGCGGGCTGCCCAAATATTAACTCTTTCGTTGCTGGTTTCCTCAGCTTGCTGCCCACGGACAACACATTTGTTAACAGTTAATTAAGCACCTTTTAGCCCACGCAGTGGGCTCAGTCTGTAGTCCCAGCACTCTGGGAGGCTGAGGTGGAACAGTCGCCTGAGCTCACGAGTTGGAGACCATGCTGACCTAGAGCAAGACCATGTCTGGGGTGCTGTGGGGACGCCTGCAGTCCCAGCTGCTTGGGAGGCTGAGGCAAGAGGATCGCTTGAGCCCAAGAGTTTGAGGTTGCTACGAGGTGTGACGTCTGAGCACACTACCTAGGGCGATATAGTGAGGCTCTTTCTAAGCGACTAAATCCGGTTGCCTCAAGATGGCCAAGTTGCATGAGAGCTGTAGCTGCCACAGCAGAGCTGGTCAAAGAAGCGAAGAAACTGACCCTGGGCCAAGACTTGGGCCCTGGAATTGGAGGTTGCTGTGAGCTGTGATGCCATGGCACTCTATCCAGGGTGACAGCTTGAGGCTCTGAGAGCCACAAAACTCAGTCAACTCATCTCAAAACACCTGTATATTCCCCATCTCTGGAAATAAACTAAAAATGCCAGGGCAATGTTTCAAAGGAGCATAGGAGCCAGCTTGAAGGAGCTCTATAGGCCACATTGGGGACAATTTGAACAGCAAAATCAATGATGATAAAACATCATAATCCATCATAATAATGTAGGAATCATACATTATCATACATAAAGATCATAATCCGTCAAGTAATGTAGGAATCTATATGCTTGTGAGACCAGATAATTAAGTTCACAAACTTATCCTAGAAAAAGTGTACACACTTTGTTGCTGAATATTACAGTCACCTTAGGAGTGTTCCCCTCGGTAAGCTGTGCACCAATGCCAGCACCTAGTCCACCCTCCAAAGCACTTTTCCCAGGATGCGCTTTGCAAACTTAATTGTCCAACCTCATATACTTATATAAAAAAATGATTAAATAAGTAAATACAAAAGACAAGTAAACTCTTCCTTACAATAGAAAGCCAACTAATGTAGAAGGAATGTTCAAATTAGAAAATCACTCTGAGAATTGTGATAGTGATAGTGATAGTGATTCAGGCAAGACTCAGAACTGGTTGCTAAAGCTGGTGGGAGTTTGGCAAAGAACAGAATATCTACATGGTCATAAACTCCTACCCCACAGTACTTCTTAGTTATACAGGGAAAATAGTAATTTTATAGTGAAGAAATTTGGTAGACACAACCTTAGCTGGGTAATCAAAGTTAGTCACCAGTTAGGTCATATGCCTCTGATTGACATCACTTCTGGGATATACTCATCAAAAATGTATAGCCCCATGAATCTAATCATGAGGAAACATCAGACAGGTGTAAATTGAGGGGCAACGTATCCATTCTGCACTCTTCCAAGAATGCCAAACCCATGAAAGATAACAAGACACTGAGGGGGATTCCAGATGGAAGCAGCCTCTAAAGAAATGAAAAAAAGTCCATGGCAATCAAAGCAGCATGGCACAGAGTAGAGACGTAGACCTATGGGATAGCACAGAGAGCCCAGAGATGAGCCCAGCCTCATGTCACCATCTGATCTTTGATAAACCAAACACACATATGCACTTGGGAAAAGAATCCCTATTTAATAAATGGTGCTGGGGGAACTGGTCAACCACATGTAGAAGACTGAAACTGAACCTATGTCTCTCACCACTAACAGAAATGTACTCTCGCTGGATGTAAGATTTAAATTTAAGACATGAAAAAAAAGACATGAATCAATAAAAATTCTAGAAGAAAGTATAGAAAAAGCTCTGAACAACATCGGCCTGGGAAAAGATTTTATGAAGAAAGCCCCTCACCTATTGCAGCAATTCCAAAAATAAATAAATGAGACATGATCAAACTAAAAACTTCTGCACAGCTAAGGACACAACAACTAAAGCTAATAGACAACCTTCAGAATGGGAGAAGATATTTGCATGCTATGAGTCTGACAAAGATCTGATGACTAGGTTTGACGCCTGTAGCTCAGTGGCTAGGGCGCCAGCCACATACACTAGAGCTGGCAGATTCGAACCCAGCCCAGGTCTGCCAAACAACTACAACCAAAATAAATAAATAACCAGGCATTTTGGCAGGTGCCTATAATCCCAGATGTTTGGGAGGCTGAGGCAAGATTGCTTAAACCCAAGAGTTTGAGGTTGCTGTGAACTGTGATGCCACAGCACTCTACCCAGGGTGACATAGTGAGACTCTTGCCTGGATTAAAAAAAAAAAAAAAAAAAGGTCTGATAACTAGAATCTATGGAGAACTCAAATTAGTCAATAAAAAAAAGAGCAAACAATCCCATATATAAGTGGGCAAGAAATACAAACATAACCTTCTCTGAAGAAGAAAGATGAATGGCCAAAAAACACATGAAAAAAATGCTTATCCCTAATCATCAAAGAAATGCAAATCAAAACCATCCTGAGATATATCATTTAACCCCAGGGAGAATAGCCCACATTACAAAGGCCCAAAGCTGCAGATTCTGGTGTGGACATGGAGAGCAGGGAACACTTTCACACTTCTGGTGGGACTGCAAACTAATACAGACTCCATGGAAAGAAGTCTGGAGAATCCTCAAAGAGCCAACAGTTGACCTTCCTTTTGATCCCTCAGTCCATCATTTTATCATAAGGACATTTGCCCTAGAACGTTCATTGCAGCTCGGTTCATAATCATCAAGATGTGGAATCAAACCAAGTACTCATCAACCTGTGAATGGATTAATAAACTGTACTATGTGTATACCAGGGAGTAAAGATGGAACTTTATATTTTTTGTGTTTACCTGGATGGAGTTGAAGTACATTCTTCTTAGTAAAGAAAGTATCACAAGAATGGAAAAGCAAGTATTCGATGTATTCAATCTTAATGTGAATCCAGTAGATGACCCCCATATGAGAGAAAAACAAAATTAAATTAAGAGGGGGGAAGGAGGCAGTTGATTGGTGAGCTGTCATCTAATGAGCACAATGTAAGGGCATATAGCACACCCCCTGGTGAGGGGCTCAACTACAACTTGGACTTTACCTAGCAAATGAAAACAATGTAACCTAATCATTTGTACCCTCATATTAAGCTGAAATAAATAAATAAATACATTTTAAAAAAGAAATGAGAACTAAAAGCAATACACCATATTTGATTGGTTCAAGAAAATTACTGAGCAATTAGCTAATTTAAAAAGGGATCTATGGGTAGATGGACATGTTATACAATGTTCATTTTCTGATGTTGATGCTTGTACTCTGGTTATGCAGGTAGGCATCCTTGCTTCTAGGAAATACATACTGAAGTATTTAGGGACAATGAGGATTCATGTCTGTAACTTACTCTCAAATAGTTCAAAAAAGAGAAAGAGAATAATAAAGCAAAACCTGAAAAATGTTACCAATCGGAAAGTCTTGGTAAAGGGTATAAGTAGACTGTAGTACGTTTGCAACTTACCTGTAAACCTGAAAGTATATTTCAAAATTGAAGACTAAACAGAAATGGGGAGTGGAAGGCTATCACCAAAGTTTTGACAGTAGTGATCTCTGCATCAGGAGTTTCTAGATACTTAATTTCCTTTTTCACTTAGTTATATATTCATAAAGTTAGTTTATGAATTCATAATGAATGAATTCTTAGTTTATATTCATAAACTATAAATATATTCACTATATTCTTAGTTTATATTCATAAACTAAGAATGAATTCATAAACTAAGAATGAATTCTTAGTTTATATTCATAAATATATTCATATATTTCATAAAGATAATATTGGGGCTTTATACAAAGCCCCAATATTATCTTTATGAAAGTAAAAAGACAATACTAATAATCTCTTAATGACTCCCCATTGCCTACAGAACAAAGTCCAACTTCCTCACACAGCTCACAAGGTGGCACTGCTTCTGTGGCCCTCGATCCTCACTGCAGCCACATGACTAGATTCAAGTTATGCCCTGATAGTCATGGATGTGCCCACTCAGCGTTTTTAGTTACATCTTCCTGGGATTCTCACCCTCTCTTCTCCATCTCTCCAATTCCTTCCCATTTCAAAAAGTCTACTTTGAATCCAAATCCTCTATAAATCCTACCCTGACTGACCACCCAGTGAAAATAAGCTCTTCTTCTCCTACCATTGCTTGTATAATTGGGCAATTAAAAAATTCCAATGCCGTAAATATTTATTGCGTGTTTACCATGTGAAAATAACCATATAAGTTACCTCACTCCAAGATAAATAAAACATTTTCTCCTAAATAGAGCATAAAATAACGACTCAAAATCATAATCACATGCAGATCTTATTATGGACTGTGAAAAATGCCCACAGAGCTGGTTTTGGGCGGGGGGAGTTACCCCTTATTGCATGGACATTACTGGTTAGACCAATAATGCTGGATGATATATGTTGTCATATATAACAATGCCTCATTTTACAGGGATAGGGTAGAGGGCTCAGGAAAGTTAAAAAAAAAAAAAAAAAAAACTAGCCAAGTTTGGATAGCTGATTAAGTAGTAGTAAAGAATCAGAATTCAGACCCAGGTCTATTGTCTTCAAAGCCTTATTCTTTTTACTACCTCTTACCCAGTTCATGATTTAAGAAAAGTTAATGAATAAGTAGGCATTTGAGATGAGGCCTGATTCATGGGTAGAATTTGATAAATTAGAGAAAGAGAGAGAGAAGTATAGGGCAGAGATAAGAAAGAACACAGTGAGTTTAGGTGGTCAAGTCAGGCTCAGAGTGTGTGTAGTGAACTAACTTTACTGTTTCAGACTTCATTTTTACACACTTCTGTATACTGTCTCATTTAATGCTCATGGTGATCCTGTGAGGTAATGTACAGTTAACTTTTACTGCAGAACATCCCACCTCCTAACACACAGTGACTTAAATGAGCACATGGCTGTGCACTGTGGCAGTTTGGCCATGGCTAAGCTGGGAGGCATTCTGGTCTTGCCTGATTAGCTGGTGCTGGTGACCTAAGATGGCCTCAGGTGCATTTCTAGTGGCTGGCAATCGGCTGGAGGGCAAACAGGGCCCGATCATCCTCTCCACAGGGCTGCCCAGAAGGTAGGTTCAGTCCCTCAAGTGTGGAGAAGGAATCATCCAGTCCTGTTGAGACCTATGCTCATAACTTGCACTGATTGCGCCTGCATATTCTATTGACCTGAGGAAGTCACAAGACCAGCCCAGACTCTAGGGGTAGGGAAAGATAACCCAACTTCTGACTGCAAAAATAATAAATGGCTATTCATGGGGTTAGGGGTATAAAAGTGCAAAAATATTTATGTTTTAGAAAGATTTCACTATTCTAGTGCTTCATGCAAGTTAACTCATTTATTCTTCAAATTAACAGGAGTTTGAGACCAGCCAGAGCAAAAGTGAGACCCCATCTCTACTAAAAATAAGAAGTAAATTAGCTGAGTATTGTGGTGGGCACCTGTTACTCAGCTACTCAGATGCTGAGGCAGGAGGATCACTTGGGGACATCGAAGCTCTAAGCCCTAATGTGAGATGGGGTCTTTGGGAGGTAATTAGTTTTAGATGAGGTCATGTGGGGGGTCTTTATAATGGGATTGTAAGAAGTGCTCTTATAAGAAGAAAAAGTAAAGAACTTGTATCTCCCTCTCTGGTAGTTTATAAGCCAGGAAGTTCTCTTACCAGGGAACTGCATAAGCTGCACCGTGATCTGACTTCCCAGCCTGTGAGAACTATGAGAAATAAGTTTCTGTAATTTAAGCCTCTTGGTCTTTGGTGTTTTGTTGTGGCAGCCCCTGCTAAGACAGATTTTGGTACTGAGAAGTGGAGCACAACTGTAACAAATATGCAAAAATGCAGAAGTGGCTTTGGAACAGGGCACTAGAGAGAGGCTGGGAGAGTTCTGAGATGCATGCTGGAAATATGGATGTTAAGACTGAAACCCAGTGGGTTTCAGATGGAAATGAGAAATAAGTTACCAGAAAGTGGAGAAAAGATGTTCTTTGTAATAAAGTAGCAAAAAAAAAAAAAACAAAAAAAAACTTGGCTGAGGTGTATTCTAGTGTTTTGTGGAAGGTAGAACTTGCAAGAGATAAAATTGGATATTTAATTGAGTGTTGTGGGAGTGGCTTAGATCCTGCTGATAGCTTATAGTAAAATTTGAGAAAAGAGAGATAAATTAAAGAGGGACTTATTAGGTAGAAAGAAACCAAACTTAAGGATTTGGAAAATTCTAAGCCTATCCATTTTGCAAAAAAAGAATGTTGTTTTGAAAAGAACAATAAGGGTGTGAAAGAATGACCATTTGATAAGAAGATTAGTTGAGCACAAATCACAGACCTAACCAGCTACCCCAGTAAAAACTCTATTAGTTGGAATTGAAGGAGACAGAAATGGAACAAAATGAAGGAAGCCTGGAGTGGTCCCTGTGGCTCAGTGGGTAGGGCGCCAGCCCCATATACTGAGGGTGGCTGGTTTGAACCCAGCCCCGCCCAAACTGCAACAAAAAAAATAGCTGGGTGCTGTGGCAGGCACCTGTAGTCCCAGCTACTCAGGAGGCGGAGGCAAGAGAATCACCTAAGCCCAGGAGTTGGAGGTTGCTGTGAGCTGTGATGTTACTGCACTCGACAGAGGGCAATAAAGGCAGACTCTGTCTATTAAAAAAAAGAAAAAGAAATGAAGGAAGTCTGTGAGGTCTTAGACCATACAGGACCAGACCATAGTGCTATCTGGCTGTAAACATGAGCTGCTTTACTCTTCAGGAGAAGAGAAGAATGACCTTGATGGCATATGAGAGATCAACAGGATAAGGGACACCATCTTGGATTCCACAAGCCAGACAGTGGTTGCCTGGAATCTTGGGGGCAGGACACACACATGGCACAGCTCTGGGGGTAGGACACCCACCTAGACCCGTGGGAATGATGCTGCCATCCAAGCGGGTTCAGAAAGCAGAGGATTATCCTGAAGCCTGGAGAGCTTACAGAGCATTTAAAATTTGCTTGGGACCTTTCCTTCTCTCCTATTTCTCCCTTCGGGAACAGCAACGTCTACCTTATGCCTGTTCCAATATTATATTTTGGAAGCACAAAGCTTGTTGGAGTTTTAGCAGGTTCACAGCTGAAGACAAATTCATCCTCAGGATGAATTATACCTTTAGTCTAAGCTGTGTCTGATTTAGATGATATTTAGCTGAGACTTTGGTCTTTAGACTTTAGAGTTGATGCTAGAATGAATTAAGACTTTTGGGGCTGCTGGGATGGAATGAATGTGTTAATGTTTTACATGCAATGAGGACATGAATTCTGGGTTCCAGAGGCAGAAAGTTATGAATTGATTTGTGTCTAATAGTCATTTTGGCTTTTTATTATATTTTCTATGTATTTTAACAAGAGATAGATGTGGCCGTGCTGTCATATTCTTCCATGACATCTGGCACTTGTTAACAGTCAGTAAAAGGCAGGCATTATTATTATTAATATAATCATGGTAATAAATGTGGCTTGTACTTTATGACTTTAGGCTATCTTTTTCAGCTTTGAATGCCCTTTTCTTATATGTAGAACACAATAAAGTTTTAAATACTTGAAGAGATGTAAGTACCCACAGAGTCCAAGAGGAAAGTCCTATAGATATTGACATTTGGCAGAAAGATCATCCAAAGATGTGCTAGGACAATGCTGAAAGCACCCAGTCTAGGTAGGAGCATTCAAGGCCTAATATAAATGTCAACCTGAAACTCAGTGGGAAAGGACAAGCTCTTGGCCAACTGAGCCTAGATTTAGATCTTGTTTCTTACTCTTGCTACTTTGTAACCTGGAAGAAGTTTCTTAATCTCTTTGAACCTCTAAGTTTTATCAGTAAATGGAGAATAATATCATTATCTCAAGAGTTGTTGTAAGGACTAATGACTTAGAATATATGAAGCATGGAAACATTATTAACCACTTATTAGTAGGTCAGTACATGACTGTTACTATGTATTATTACCCACTGGTGGGATAGACAGTTCATGAAACCTAGATTTCAGGCTTGGCGCCTGTGGCTAAATGGGCTAAGGCACCAGCCACGTACACCTGAGCTGGCAGGTTCGAATCCAGCCCAGGCCCACTAAACAACAATGATGGTTGCAACCAAAAAATGGCTGGGCATTGTGGTGGGCACCTGTGGTCCCAGCTACTTGGGAGGCGGAGGCAAGAGACTCACTTGAGTCCAGGAATTGGAGGTTGCTGTGAGCTGGTAATGCCACAGCACTCTATCCAGGGTGACAGCTTGAGGCTCTGTCTCAAAAAAAAAAAAAAAAAAGAAAGACCCCTAGATTTCAGTCTCAGCTCTGAAATTGGGAGTCACTTTCATTTTCTGGTTCCAAATTTCTTTTATATACAAAGAAAATGCAGAAACTTTTCAGTTAAACATGGTGAATTGGAAACAAATGTTTATCTCCAGTCTCTCTCCAAATTACAGTAATATGAAATAGAAAATGGGGCTGAAATAAAGGAATAAAAAAAGACATAAATCTGCAAGGAAAGAGAATGGGAGATGAGGAATGGGACATTAAAAAAAAAAGATTAGAAAACAGATAAGTGAGTAGTAACTGGCTTGGACAAAGACACTAAAATCTAAGCCTGCAAGAGAAAAGCATCTAAAAGCAATAGAGGCTGGGTGGTGGCCCTGCCTGTGATCCCAGCACTGTGGGAGGCTAGATGGGTGGATTGCTTGAGCTCAAGAGTTTGAGACCAATAGGATCAAGAGTGAGATCCCATTTCTACTAAAAGTAGAAAAAAAGGCTGTGTGCAGTTGTGGGTGCCTGCAAGAGAAAAGCATCTAAAAGCAATAGAGGCTGGGTGGTGGCCCTGCCTGTGATCCCAGCACTGTGGGAGGCTAGATGGGTGGATTGCTTGAGCTCAAGAGTTTGAGACCAATAGGATCAAGAGTGAGACCCCATTTCTACTAAAAGTAGAAAAAAAGGCTGTGTGCAGTTGTGGGTGCCTATTGTCCCAGCTACTGGGGAGGCTGAGGCAAGAGGCTCTCTCTTAAGTTGGAAGTTGCAGTGAAAGAAGATGATGCTCTCTAGCTAGGAAGACAGAGCAAGATACTGTTGAAAAACAAAAAACAGGCTTGGCGCCTATGGCTCAAGTGGCTAAGGCACCAGCCATGTACACCTGAGCTGGTGGGTTCGAATCCAGCCCAGCCTGCCAAACAACAATGACGGCTGGAACCAGAAAAAAAAAATAGCCAGGCATTGTGGCAGGCGCCTGTAGTCCCAGTTACTTGGGAGGTGGAGTCAGGAGACTCCTTGAACCCAGGAATTGGAGGTTGCTGTGAGCTGTGATGCCACGGCACTCTACCCAGGGTGACAGCTTGAGGCTCTGTCTCAAAACAAAAACAAAAACAAAAAACCACAAACAAGCAAACAAAACTCAAGAGAGTCATTTGCATAAATTCAAAAATCCTGAGGAAATGGAAGCACAAGTTACCTTGAAAGTTTGGATGCAGGATTCTCGGGGGAGGAGCCAAGATGGCGGTCTGTAGCCAGCTTTCTGCAGATGCTCACGTCCAGAAGGAGAGTTAAAGGACAGAAATTTAGCGAGAAAGCCAATGGTTTGGAGCTGAGTCAAGAGACAAGGTCGAGGAACGCACATCAACCATGCTGGAGTGACCTGTGACCCCAAGGATACAAATAAAAGGTACAGAGCACATCACCAAGTGGAAGGGAGTCCCCTCCCCCAAGAGAACAGCTTGCAGTATCCTCCATACCTCCATACAAACAAGTGAGCAGAGTTCAGATGTCCTCCCACTCTACCCCACAGGAGAGACCCTCTAAAAACTAGACCTCCTTCCCCTATTAGGGGGCCGTGGTACTCTCCTGCCAGGCATAAAGCTGTATAAAACTGTATATATTCTCAACCTGCAAGTTGGAACTCCCGGCACTCCCCTCCACTCTCACCCTGAGGTCTGGAGGTCTGTCCCCCATGGAGTCCAGATTTTTGGACACTTTCTCAAGGGGTATGGACAGTCTGTGCTGTTCTCCCGGCTTGGGAGCAGTGAGAGGAGAGTAAGCCGAAAAGTGGCTGGCTGAAGCAGACCAAAGCTTTGCTAAATTTCGGCCACACCTGGCCCTCAGGGGATGACAACTGAGACAAAGGGCTGAAGCTCACAGACTGAGTCAGGACTATCAGCAGCCCAGCGTCTCTTCCACAGGGCAGAAATTCT
>CAUYON010022953.1:0-37689 GCA_963573935.1 Arctocebus calabarensis | reverse complement strand
GTGAAGGAGACACCAAGGCACAGGTGTCTCCTCAGCAGTTGTCCAGCCTTTTTGGCAATTGGAGCCTCTGGTGGAGGTTGGAGGTCCCCCTCCTTGCCTGTCATCCAGCCCACTGGCTCTTCAGCTGGCTGCCACACCACCGTCTTTTTCAGTTTTTCTAGTGGCTTTCCAGCTTAAAATTTGGAGGCAAATTTTCCTTAAGAGGATATCAAGTACCACTGTCTTTAAATATTACCAAGCTATTATAAAAGTCCCACCAATTAAAAATTTATTACCATATACACTACATACTCAAATTTTCGATCTTTCCCAGCACTTTAACAAAGGTATTAGGAAAACAGGACTACTACAACCAAAGATAGTACAGAGTGTACACAATCCTGACAGAGAGAGCCCATGATCATGGGAGTGATTTCCTTTAGGAAACAATTCTGCTAAAAAACAACATGGGAACAGAAGTAATTTTAAATGTTTAAGACATTAAATGCCAGACTGCAACTCGATATTGCCATTAAGTGTGTTTTGTATTGTAGGATGTAAAGACTATCCCCCCATTTGTGGAATGTTAAACTGACACCCGAGGCAGTCAAAGCCTCCCGTAATTCAACATCCCACACTATTTTCTGGTTTCTCCAAAAATAACAACCAGCAATGATTTCACCTCTTAACAATATTATTTCCACTTTAAAAAAAATGGAGTTAGGTAGGCTTCCTTCCTCCTTAAAAATGTTTCTAGAGCTGCTAAAAAACTTGCATTTTCAAAATGGTTGATAAAAATATTCCTCTGCATTGTGCAAGAAGGGAGACAGGGACCACTGATAAGACACGGTCCAGGGTATTAGTCAGACTTGATCTTTCTCTCCCGCCACAGCAGCCGCTGGACTCTCCTCAGGTTCAGTTTCTCCATTTTCTGCAGGTAAATTCGCTTTACTTTCTTGATTAGCCACTTTGGCCTGCTTTCCCTTTGCTTCCATTTTCTCTTTGGTTGCACTTTTTTGTCTGAAGATTTATCCTTTGCTTCTGCCTTTTTTTTTTGGCTGGTTTCCACTTTTGCAGGAGTGGGTTTAGCTGACAAACGTGCGGATCTCATCTCGGGCTCTTCCTTCCCTGCGCCTTTGGCAGAGCTGACCTTCCCTGTTGGGCATCATGGTGGCGGGCAGGGTGCAGGCCAGGCTCCTGCTGGCTATGGCGCAAGCTGGGCTGCCTCCGCGGTGCTGCTCCTCTAGTCCTCATCTTCATGACCTTTTCCTGAGTACTTATTTTGTACGAGGTGCTATAAAAAGTACTGATTTCACAAAGGTAAATAAGATTTTTTCTGGGCGCTCCCTAATTGGGGAAGAGAAGGACAAACAGAATGTGATAAGAGTAGGGTAAGAGTCCACTGTGTTTGCTAAGAGAGTATGAAGAAAACACAGGGTGAGTGTTGAGTAGTCTTGGGGTTTTAAGGACAAAGTTGTCTCCTGATTATACCAGGAGTCAGGTGATGGATATGGGGGATGTGGATAGAACAATTCAAAGTGCACTACGAGGAGGGAGAGGAGCCTGGGCAAAGGCTCAGAGCAGAGAGACCTCACCTTGTGTGTCAAGATAGAAGGAATCTGCACTTATATGTGACAGCTCTTAGTAATGCAATGAAAAGATGGCTAGAAGTGGAAACAGGGAAGAGGGTTCCTCTAATTCTTATGCACCTGGCTTTAGATGTAAAGACAAATATTTAGAAAACCAGGGGACAGATTAAACATTTTACAGCTTGGAAATATTAATTGCAAGTAAACCAGGATAGGCGTCAGAGCCCAGGATTTGGAGCTCTTGTATTGGTGCTCTCTGGGTCTATATGCTCAGAGCAGTCTAGTGTTCAGAATCAAGAGTAAACGAACAGTAGTCCTGTGCAACCCAGAATCATCTGATTCTACCTTCTGTATACCTTTCATCTTCAAGTGAGACCGTGGGTCTAGAGGTGTGTTGTCCGGCATGGTAACTATTAGTTGCATCTGCCTGTTGAGTGCTTGAAGTACAGTCAGTCCAAATTGAGTTGTCTCCTTAATGTAAAAGGCACTCCAGATTTTGAAGACAAACGATGTAAAATATCTCCATTTTTACATAGATTATTTTGGGGTACATTAGGGATTAAATATATTAAAATCAATTTTTAGACCCTCCTGAACAAAAGTTAGACCCTGTCTCTATAAAATAGAGAAAAATCAGTCAGGCGTGATATCCCATGCCTCTAATCCCAGCTACTCAGGGGCTGAGGCAGGAAGTTCACTTGAGCCCAGGAGTCTGAGATTGCTGTGAGCTATGATGTTGTCACTGTGTTATAGCCACTGTGACAGAGCAAGACCCTGTCTCATAAACAAAATAAAATTATTTTACCTATTTCTTTTTACTTTCTAAAGGTATCTATTAGAAAATTTTAAATTATATATGTGGCTAACATTGTATTTCAGCATGAAGAAATGGCCTAGACTATTTAAACCTGAAGATGCTACCAAATAATTACTTTTCTGTTCTAGTCTGGAAACACACCCCCAATTCCATCTGTGGCTCCAGATGACTTGGAAATGATTTTAGCTTTGAAGTTGTAGAGGCTCAGTTTTTTAATGGCTCTGTCAAACTAGGGTAAAGCCAAATGAATTACAGGTAAAGTCTTGCTTTTATCAAATATTTAAAATTATTTTATTTTAGGGTCTCTTAAATATCCCTGCAGTTATTTTGATTTCATGGTTATGCAGGTTTATGAAATGTCCAACTCTTTCCCTCTAAAGCCTGAATGAGATGCCATTGTCAAATACACTCTCTCTAATCTGTGCTATTTGACATACACGAGGTAGGATAGAGCTTTAGGTTCTATTTTCACTTCAGTGCAGATGTGAAAGTTCCAGCTAATGAGAGCGTTGTGTAAGTGTTTGTGTTTCAGGAAGAAAAGGCTCCCTGAATCTACCTTAAAGCGTTAGATATTCTGTACAGGGAATAAAGTGATATGCTCAAATTAACTGTGGCCAGGCAGATCCACATGATATGAATATAAATGTTTGAGTCCTGTTCAAATTAAGGTTCTCAGTATCAAGGAAAGCGCTTTTTCCCTAGGCAAGTCAAAATCACTGTATTTCACTCTTCTCCTGTGACATATAGTGTAGGATTTGCACTGAACTCAACTATGAGGTTTTATTCAACACACTTAATATTTGAAGGGAACTTCACTAGTCTGAAATTTTTAGCCCACATTTTTGGGGGACTTCATAAATCTTTCCCCTTTACGTTCAATGGTGATATTGTTGGTTGGAAATGATATGGAGGCTAGAATGTGAGTTTTGGAATCAGCTTTCTATGCCTCACTGTCTGGTGACCAGAAACAGGTGAGTTCATCATAAAACAACTTTCTGAAGGACTAATTCCTGGAATTGCTATTTCTCCAAAAATTACTTCTTAGGAAGTCAATTCACCAAAATCTAATTCCCCTACTGAACAGTTCGTGGAATGACCAATTTGCCAAATCACTGATTTAACAAAACTTTCCTTCCATTAGGTTTCTTATGCTTTGTAGCAAATCCTGTTGTAGCAGCTTTGGGGAGTAATTTAAAGTTTTTGTTTAGTTTGATTTTAGCTTTTCTTAGTTTTTGTTTTTCTGCAGTTGTCTACTTTAAGTAATTAATAGGCTTTGGGTAAAATTCACTATGGTCTAGGTTTTTCTCAGAGCACTAGTCTCTGACTTTTGGGAATTATAAAGTGCTTATTTCAAATCACAATGTTGTATGTGTCTTAAAATCAAGGAGTTCTTAAGTCACAAGGAAAAGTTTCTGTCATCTAATGTTGTTTTTCTTTTTCTTTTCTTTTTTTTTTAATTTTTGAGAGAAAGTCTCACTCTACTGCCCAGGCTACAGTGCCGTGACCTCAGCCTAGTTCACAGCAACCTCAAACTCATGGGTTTAAGCAATCCTTCCACTTCAGCCTCCTGAGTTGCTGGGACTACGGGTACCTGCCACAACGCCAGCCTAATTTTTTCTATTTTTGTTAGAGATAGGGTCTTGCTCTTACTCAGAATGGCCTCAAATTTCTGAGCTCAAGGGATCTTCCCACTTTGGACTTTCAGAGTGCTAGTGAACCATTGTGCCCAGCCATCCTACTAATTTTTAATATGGACTTTTGTACGTTTTAACTCAGTTTGATAACTGGATAAATCAAATGGATTGCTTGTAATATATAAACATTTTAGAAGTGCCTGAAATGTGAAACATACAGGAAATGACCTTTGGCTGATTTGAACAGAATTTCAATCCAGCAATTCTGTAGCACAGGCCAGTTGTGCTACAGAATTGCTGGACTGAAATGGTATGGCAAAACAAAACAAAACAATGCACTAAATCTAGGACTAACAAAATTAAAGTCAGTATTCAAAATATTGTTAAGGTATATTGAACTATCCCATGCGATTTGCTAGTAATTTTATAAAATGAAGAAAGTCTGTGACTTCTAACTTTTTGGTTATGTTATTGTAGATAATAGTTGGTAGGAAGATTGAAGATGAAAGGCACTGACATTATGAGTGGTGGAAAGAAGTTGGAATGCCAGAAGGATTAATGGGCCATGTAATTGGGACCTCAAATTTGATACATCCTGATTAGCAATACGAAGTGAATTTAAATTCCTAAAAACTGTAGCCATAAGGACAAACTGAAAGAAAACTAGAAATAATATTCAGAATCTTTAATTACTATGAATAATATTGATATCTACAAACATCATAAAGAGATAAATTCTTAGCAAATTCAGCAAATTGGCCATTCTTCAAATTCATCATTTGGCAAATTGGCTTTTTGAGGAAAGGATTTTCACTATTGGACCTGAAAGTATATGATTGGTGCTAAGTTAGTCAACATTCTAAATCATACTTGATTTTGTGTACGAATAGTAATGATGAAGACGACTGCCTTTCAGGGAGTTTGTGAGAAGCAAATGAGGTAACCTAGGTACGGCACCATGCATGCGTCATTTCCTTTCCCTTGCAAGGAGCGTCCCCCGTGAGACTGGGTCCCTGACCAGCTGTGTGCCAAACCCTGTCCGTTTTCTGTGCCTTTGTTTTCTCAGCTTTAAAGTGAAGGGATTTGACTACACTGTGTCCAATTTATCTTTAGTTAGATCATCTTCTACCCAAAGAAGTCTAGATGCTAAACACACATACCCCAAACTCTGGTCTGCTGAATCAGACCTGTTTAGATTTAAACACTTCTGAGCCCTGGGTTCCAGAAAGAGACAGAATTCAGGAATTCAGTCAGCTGGGTCACTAGTGCTCATCGTGAAGAGCCTCTCTGAGTTGTTTGCTCAGACCAGACCCTGAATATTTGCTGCTCCCAGGAATCCCAAAGTGATGTGCTCTTAACAATCCCAAGGAAAAACAAGGTGGTCTTCTCTTGCCATGGATCGGGGAGGGGTGGAGGAAAGGAAGGAGCTGTGTTGGTCTCTTGGCCTCATCTCCAAGGAGGGCCTCCTCAGTTTTCCTACAGGATAGGGAGCCAGCCACTGCTGGAATCGTCAGGAAGTATGATTGGCCTGTGGTTTCTGCCCCTGGGTGCTCTACCCTGGGCTTTTTTGTTACTTATCAGTATTGTATATTTATTTCCAGTCCTCAAATAGTCTCTTTTTTTAATCAAAAGGAGATAAGCATATACTTAACTGTGTTACGGCCTCTGAACATTTCTGTGCAAAGCAAGTCCTTTTTTTTTTTTGACTGGAGCACACTTTACTTGTGAATTTAAATTAGAATAATAAATAAAAAAACTTTTTTATAGAGCAGACCAAAAAGCTTCTGTTGAAAATAGCCACTGCCTAATTTAAAATGCTGCAGAAAAACTTGGTTCTTTCTTCTTGATATTTTATAATGTTAAGAGCTTTTCCCCCAAACACAGGAAAGTTTACAAATACACTGATTGTGCATCCAGGCAATACTGCAGCCTTAGAGTAACTGCATTTCCCTACATAATTTACAGTCTATCTTCAGGACTTCTAAACAAAGTAAAACACACATATTTTCTTTACATTTCCATCTCTAAAATACAGCACAAATCTCACTACATTTACTCAGGGGAAAAAGAAAGAGATATCTGCGTGCTCTGGGAACCACTGACAGAACATATTGCAATCTTTTCATTAAGTTCACACAAAATGAGGATTTAACGCATGGGCAAAGCATTCCATCCCTGGAGATTCCAATGCCCATAATCCCACCTTGAAAATAGCTGCATATTAATTGTTGCAGCCAAGTGGACACAGAGTTTTACTGCTTGGCACTCCTGCTTTACAGATAACTAACTGCAATCACAGAAACCTTTGTTTTTCATTTTTTAATACTTCCCGATTCAAGCAAATATTTCATATATTCCTTTAAACCCAGAAAATCCATGTGGATCAAGCTAAACATTAATGCCTTAACTGCATTTTGATCTTAACTATATGACTTTTAGAATATTTATGAGTACCTATACTCGTAAGTTATACATCTAAATATACTTTGCTTTAAAATAAATTTGACAACTGAAAATTCATATTTCCTAAACTGATAAATTGCAAATTGGTCATCCACATGACCAAAGAAGTAGCTGAAGCTTCCTGTTAGTAACCATATCCCTAGATAATGTGAAATATGATTCAGTTTATAAGTATTTTATTCTCCCCTCCTGGGGTGCATTTATTGTTTAAAGTGAGGTGCACCTGGATGAAATGAAGGTTTACAAGTTCTGGCTTACCTTTCCCGTGTCTGTGCCTCAGGTTGTTAACTGCTGAAGACTTTCTTTGCCTAAAATCATATACTCCAGCCATTTAATAAACTCAGAATGAGTGAGTTTTCAAAATAACCACTGGAGCATATAGGACACTCATTTCTTTAAAAACAGTGAAAACAAGATTTCCTGCACAGTAAACCCCTCACTATTCCACACTTAGAAGTAAGAAGAGCTCAGTTGTTTCAGGAGACTGTACACAGTTTGCGACTCTGGCATGGTAAAAAAATTCTGGCTCGTGAACAGCCAGTAGGAGTAATGTGCCAATTTGAATTGTTTACCGTTTTTATTACAGGTTCTAGGTTTCAGATGAACAGGAGTCTCCTATTGCTTTTATACCAGGATATTAAACTGCAGCCTCTGGCAAGAAGCACCTGCCCTCTTCCTGGCGTGCTGCAGTCAGAGGTTGGCCATGTGATACTCTACTGTAATGTATATTTTGTGCTTTGTTCTGCATGGGGATTTAAACACTGGGGAACACAATCTCTCCCTGAAGGTATGTAACCCATGGTGTCAGGTCTTGGTAAAGCCTTCACACTGCAGTACTAAAACTCCAGGTTTTAGGAAAGGGTCCGCCTCCACACGGTATTTTCAGTGATAGAAGGAACAAAATTTTATGAACATCTCAGACAAATGTATATAATATCTCCTTGCCTTTGGGTGGAGATTACCCGATAGCCTTTCCGTCCTTCCAGGCTCTTGTGCTGACCACACAGTGTGGTCTCTTTATCACTGACTAGTGTCCAGAGAATTACTCGGATATGTGTGCAGGATCCTTGCTTGTGCTTTGTGGGTGGGTCAGTATATTCTCCCATACAGTTGAAATTAGGAGTATTTGAAGTAATTAATAGCCATTGGATATACTGTTGAGCTTTATGATTTATTAATGAACAATAGGATTTCAAAAATTGAAATGAACAGTAGAGCAGGCTTGTTCTTCTAATTTCAGTTCATAGCAATGCCCGAGTTTGTTGTAAAATAAAAGACACAAAGCCAGCTGTGGTGGCTCATACCTGTTATCCTAGGACTTTGGAAGGCTGAGGCAGGAGGCTGCCTTGAGGCCAGGAGAGTGCAAGACCAGATGGAGTTAAAGGAAGACCCCGGACTCTACAAAAATAGGGAAATCAGTCAGGTATAGTGCTGGGTGCTAGTAGACCTGGCTAGTGGGGAGGCCTGCAGAGGAAGAGGCAGGAGGATGGCTGCAGCCTACAAGTTGGAGGTTCCAGGGAGCTATGATTACATCACTTGGCTCTAGCCTGGGTAATGGAGACCTTGTCTCAAAAAAATAAATGATAATAATAATAAATAATAAAAGAAGTTGAACATCTTCAGCTTTGATAGTGTTATATGAGCTTCATGTTTATGGCATATCTCTTGAAGGTCTATCTTCTAGAATTGTCTAGTATAGCTCAGTTAAATCTATTAATACATAATTGTAGAACTATGAATGGATGGTTTCTTGAAATGTGACATACAGGGTGTCCATAAAGTTTGCGTGCAATTTGAAATAGGCAACTATTTCAATAATTGTTTAAAATAGGTGTCTGTTTTAAATTGCAGATCTTAAGTTCTCCGCATACTCATTTGATTCTTAAATCACCTCTAAAACATTCTTGCCAAATTGTCGTACATAGGTGTGCTTCAGTGGTAATCAGTAACCCCAAGATTGGGCACTATTCCAAATGGCAAACAACATCTTCTCCTCCCCCATTCCCAGAGTGCTGCTTACACACTGAGTTAAGAGGACGTTTAGACATGTTCTGAACCAAGGAAGAGGTCACTACAAGGTCTCTTACTGATGCTAAGTTGAGGGCGTATCGCTTAATTTTACGTTTTAAACACCTGATGACGTGATGTTCCCTTAGCATTTAGGCTTTTGTTTCTGACCTGGTGAATTCTGTGTTAACCAGTTTGATGAAAACATTTCGAATTGTACATAAAGTCAGCACATTGTACCCCATGATTACATTAATGTACAGAGCTATGATTTAATAAGAAAAAAAAAAGACGGTAGGTTACCACAAGTTAATAATTGAAATTGGAGATCCACAAGTTAATAATTGAAATTAGAGATAGTGAAAGAGGCAGTGGTCTGCTGAGGACATCCTTCTGGTGGCCTGAAATCAGCCACAGTAGAAGTATTTACACCACGGAAATTGTCAGATGATTTAAGTCTCCCTCACACCAGCTAATTGTTAAACATTTACCAGCATATTACTGCATAAGGAGATGTTCATAATTCAGTACTAAAGGACACTGTACGTGAAATGCACTCCAGATTACTCTGCCTTAAAGAAACCAAATGTATTATGAAGTTCTGACTTTTAAAAATATTAAGGTAATGTAGATCATTCTGACAAAAATGAAATACAGAACCTTAAGCTAGAGAGTATTATAACAACTCTCTGTCAAAATGATTTGTTCTTTTGGGGATCAGTCCTTAACTTCTTTGAGTAACTTGGAAATTTTGTTAGGTGACTTGCAGAAAGCCACTCTTCTTTGCAAATATTATACACGGTAGAAGCACTGTGTAGTTTTAGATAACTGATCCCTGAATCGAAAGTCTCTGGGTTGACTCGCAGATGCATTATACGAAGTAATGATACCCATTTTTTAAAAATCTGTGATTACATATGGATGTGATAATCTGTAGCAGCACTATCAGATAAATAATACATATTTAAAAAATTTCTGTAATTACATGTTTACCCGATAGGCCAGAACGACTCTGTCCCAAGGAGCTGTTACAGACTGAGTAAATAATACATGTTTTAAAGTCCATAATTACATATGTAAACGATAGACTATCGAGTAAATAATGCACATTTTAAAAAGTCCATAATTACATATTTACATGATAGTCTGTAAATTCTGTAATTACTTATTTACACAATAGACCATAACAGCTGTTACAGTCTATTATGTTAACTCTCATAGAATTATATTATGGATTTTTTAAAACACCATAAAGAACCTAAGGAATGGAATGATAGAAACTTCCACTTACTGTAGCTCTCTCAAAAGAAGAATATTTCATGTTCACATAAAACTTATGACTAATAGTTGATAATGGCTGACTTAAAATTATTTGTAAACGTATAGGTTAAGGAATCATAGGGTGAGGAATAAACTGGGTGGTGTATATTAGGCCAAGTTTTGCCCCATTTATATGGGTAAGACTTCTTTTTTTGGTGGCATAAATAAAACACTGTATATAACTTTTATGTTTCTTAGCCTTCTCATAAAATAATAGTGAAACAATAATTAAAATTCTTATTTGTGTTCTTTATGTATTAAGTACAGTAGAAGATCCTACAGTTTGTACGTAACAGTAAGATGTTGGGGCGCATCTACATAGATTATAGATAGTGATAAATGTATGCATTTTTGTGTTTTTCATGAGAATTATGGTTGCTTTCTTGACCTTTTAAGGGTCCTCGTGGATTAAGGACTCATAAGGTACATTTTATGTCTCAGCTTCTGAATTTATTCTAAAGTTAAGTACTAGATCAATGAAACTAAATGAAACTTCTGTCCATAATGACTACTAAATAGCAAGGTTAAATCAAGCAAGTGAGAATCTGTCATTTAGTGATATTGGACCATATATTCTTAGTAACAAAACATAGTGTGGAAGAAAAATTTGATTCTCTTTGTTAGGTATTACTTTATAAGATATTTGACAGCTTGAAATAAGTGAGTGCCTGATTTTAAGACAGCTGTTGAACGAAAATTAATCTTCACATTTCATAAATTTGTTTTCATTTCATATTTGCGCTATAAACTCCTGACATCTCTCAACAATATCATGGATGCCTTTATTTAAATAAATTTTTTTGAATGCAACTCTTGATAAGAAAGGTTTTAAAATGTTAGGGCCCAATACACACACACATTGTGTGTATACCTATATAACTATATATGTATATATGTAATAGATGTATATATATGCACACACATACACAAAAAACCTATCATAAAACCATATATACCCTTATAAAATGTCATGTACTCTGATACCTGTTCTATTGTATTCTATTTCATTTTGTAAAAATGCTGATTGTAACTCACCATATTGATTTCTATCCATGAATGGTCCTTAACCTGGAATTTGAAAATCACTGATTTAGACAACGCTTTGTTTCCTGGAATACACAGGTATATATTTTTAATTTATAATAGGTAGGTAAAATCTGACTGGATTTGGAATGGAATACTTCAGCTGTTGGATCATATTGTAGAGACTAACAAAGGTTAACTCATTCGTGAGTCCATAAACATAAAGGGTGGCCATAAAATTCATGTGCAGTTTAAAACTAACAACTATTTTATACTGCACACAAACATTATGGCCACTCTATAAACAAGATATAAATTTTTTTCATTTATGTCTCTAGTATTAAAGATCTTATGATAGAGTATTCTAGTATATATTATTCAAGAGTTGTGGTTGTTGACTGGGTACAGTATTTCATGCCTAGCACTCTGGGAGGCGAGGCTGGTGGATTCCTTGAATTCAGGAGTTTGAGACCAGCCTGAGTTAAAGTGGGACCCCCTTTCTACTAAAAAATAGAAAATCTAGCCAGGCGTCACGGTGTTTGCCTGTAGTCTCTGCTGCTTGGGAGTCTGAGGCGGGAGAATCTCTTGAGCCTAAGAGTTTGAAGTTGCTATGAGCTGTGACACCATAGCACTCTACCCAGAGTGACAGAGTGAAACTCTGTCTCAGAAAAACAAAAGAATTGTGGTTGTTATCAAAGCTGTAGAATTATTCAGTGGGAGCTGTACAGAGTGATACAGCAGATGCTCAGAAAGTCCTGCGTGGGCATTGTTGATGTTCCCACTGCAGATTCAGAAGCAGAGAAAAAAAAAAGAAATAATAACCTCAAAATAATAACCTATCAGAAAGAACATTTTATAGTCTTTTTGTGGTGAGAAAGGCCTTAAACAATAAAATTTTATAGAGTATTGAAATAGGTCTGAATTTTAATGAATGAATTCATTTGATCTTAAGATCCCAAATGAAAAATTCATCATGTAAATAAAGTCAAATATTTGGAAAATGATTGCTCACTTTCCATTATACGTTAATTTTTAGTAAAGTATGCTAAGATTTATTTGTAACATACACATGTATGTATATGTGTGTGTGTTCAAGAAGAAGCCTTCTTCAACTTGTATAATGGAATGTCTAAAATTGGTAAATATTCCCTAGCCACAATCTAAACTCTACACTAGCTGCTATTCTCTTACCTTGTCAATACTTTACATTTGGCGACCAAACAGAATACAAAGAATTTGTGTAAGTGTTCCCAAGCGATCTCCGTAATGTTCATAACTATAAGCCCAGTGTGAAGAATATCTTCAGAAGACAGTTTGTATTCGTAAATTCAGTCATTATTTCAAATACATATCATACTCAGTCTTTTATTTGGGTTTAAAAAAAAAAATCTCGGCTGCTCTTTTTTTATCCACTACTTTCTCTGTGTTCCTTAGAGCCCTTCATCTGCACCGCCTCTCAAGCTAAGTCCCTCCCTCCTTCTTTCTCCCTGATCTGTGAAGACTACAGCATTTTATGGTCTATTTCCTAAGCGTATCCTGAGCTTTCGCCTTCTTTCCGTCCCCATTGCCATTTTCTACATTCAAACCCTCCTGATTTCCTCCCTGATTTTTCCACCTCTGGAGGGTCCTTGCTTCCTCCAGTCAACTTCTGTTGCTGTATCTTTGACACTGCGCTTGGTACAGTCCTTCTAAAAATCAGCTGGTGAGCATGGCGGCCCTCTGTGGAGGGTTCCTTTGCCCTTCGCTTTCCCATCTTTCAAGATCTGGAGGAAGCAGCACCTCCTCCAGTAAGGTGCCCCTGAGTCTCCAAAGCCCCTTGAGTGGTCACAACTCCATCAGAGCACTATCAAACTGACTGCTTCTCTCTCTTCCTCATAACATTTTATTTCTCAAAGGGAATGGCTATCTTTTTTGGCGGGAAATATTAAGTGCTCAATAAATATTTTTGGAATGATTAGATGGCAGAACCACTGTCTCAAAACCTGAACCTCCAATTCAGGCTAATAGTTTCCAATTAGATTTATTACCAGGAAAAAAGGAAATAGGGGCCACAGAAATAGAAGACACATCTCAGAGAGGAAAATTTCCTGCAAATTATTGACTCATTCAGAAACTTTGTGGATCGAGAATCCAGACTCTGAATCTCTTGCTTCCATTATGAAGTCTCCTTGCTATTGTAGTAATTACTTCACAGACATTATCTTTTTAAGAAAGATTAAAATCTGCTTTCTTCTTCACTGTTTTATAGTTACTTATAAGTTATTTCCACATTGCATGTAGCGGTTTTTTTCTCAAACTCTGTCCCCAAACTGATGTTGCAGTTTTAAAATCTTGAGTACTTAGAGGGAAGGTTGAGGGGGTGGGATCTTGGTGTGTGCCACACCTTTGTGGGGCAAGACACGATTGTGAGAGGGTCTTTACCTAACAAATGCAATCAGTACCCTCAATGAATCCCCAACAATAAATAAATAAATAAATAAATCTTGAATACTTATTTAAAAGGAACATTTGGTTAGCCATGTTCTGTAACTAAGAATGGACATCATTGTGAGTCCTTTTTGCTGGAGGAATTTCCCTCTTGCTCTTTGGAAGTTTTGGAAGTTTGTGATTTAATAGCAAATGATTGCATCACTTGCCTATTGTAATGCCCAGTATGTATTTGTCAGAGAAGTTATTTATTTTATATACATTTGTTTTCTTTTTTATTATTATAATGGAATTTGAAGACAGAGATAGATTTCTTCCCTGCAGTGCTAACTACAGAAGGGGTTAGCATTATGGAATGTCATTCGACTGGCTCTTATAATGATAAATATTTTCACGACAAAACCTACTGTGAACGGTCTGTATGCTCTAGAAATTTCTCTCTGCCTTGGCTACTATTTTACCTCCAGAGGAAAGCAGAGAAAGTATAGTAGATTACTTCTACAAACTTGTCAGAAATTAAATAAAACTCAGGTATTTAAAGCACATCTTTCCCCTTTTATTATTCTGCCACCACTTAGGCAGTATGCAGATTTTTTTTTTTTTGCCTTTCTTATTCAAAGCTGATACTCTTGGTGGTGCTATTGTCCATTTATAAAGATGTCTTGAAATGCAGGGTGTGTGCCAGAAACTTTGATAAGCTAGATCTTTTGTCTCATGACCATTTATTCATTCATTAAAAATATCATTGAGAACCCCTCATTGGAAATGTAAAAATGAACACAAATTCTGGCCTCAAGGAGTGCAGAGTCTAAAAATGGTGAATAAGATGTGTACATAAAATGAGAAAAGTGAAAAAGACTCTGACCACTTCTTACCAGCTCCAGCACTAAGTATGAGTCATTGTCATCTTCTGCTTACATAACTTCAGGGCCTGCTAATTGGTCTCCTCACTCTGATTTCCAACACTCCAGCTATTCTCAGCACAGCAGTCAGAGGCTCCATTTGTACTAAAAGTCAGATGATGTCACTCCAGAGCTCAGAACTGTAATGCCCTCCATTTCATCACCATAATCTGCCCCTTAAGCTCCCATACTAAGACCCTAACCCATTTCCTGTTCCCCTTCCCCTCCTCCACTTCCCTGGAGCCACTCCGTTCTCTTGTTCTCTTTGCTGTTCTTTGTTTTTTTTTTTTTTTTGTAGAGACAGAGTCTCACTTTATCGCCCTGGGTAGATGGGTAGAGTGCGGTGGCGTCACACTGCTCACAGCAACCTCCAGCTCTTGCCTCAGCTTAAGCGATTCTCTTGCCTCAGCCTCCCTAGTAGCTAGGACTACAGGCGCCTGCCACAGCGCCTGGCTATTTTTTTGTTTTGCAGTTCGGCCGAGGCCGGGCTTGAACCCACCACCTTCGGTATATGGGGCCGGCGCCCTACTCGCTGAGCCACAGGAGCCGCCCCTCCTTGCTGTTCTTTAAAAACACTAGGCTTGTTTCCAGCTCTTCCAGCTTCCTGAATGCTCTTCCCCACAGATCTATGCCACTAACCCCCTCACCTTAGTCAAGTCTCTGCTCAGATTTCACCTACCTTTTCTTTTTATTTCAGATTAATATAAGGGTACATACAACTGGGTCACATTGTTTGCATTTGTTAGGTAGCATCCCAGTAGATTTCAACTACCTTAACCAGTGTATTTAAAATTGGACTGCCCTGCTCTACCTTCTCTTTACTCTACGTTTCCTGTTTCAAGGAATCTATAACCTTTCAAAAACCCTGTGATTTTTTTTGAGTATTTTGTCTATTGTTTGCTGTCTGCTTCCCTCAGAAATAGCTCCAGAAGGCAGAGATCTTTTCTAATGTTCCCGGATGCATCTGAAGCTCATAGAAGAGGGCCAGCCCATAATCAGTGCTCAGTGAACACTGGTTGAATGAATGAAAAGATGAGTGAGAGTTACAGAAGGAGCAGTATTCCCATTTACAAGTGAAAGACATTTATTCTAAGAGGAGGGGACTGGGAAGGTTTCAATGAAGGTTAATCTGAGTTAGGTTTGGACACATGCAAAGGTAAAACTGTTAGCTCATCATTTAAAATTTTTTTACCCTTACTATTGTCTTATAATCCTTATTCATAATACTTTTGTTAAAGCCAATAAGAGACATGTTGAAGAAAGGATTATGAGTGTAAGGAAATAGGAAAATAGCTGTAAAATAGGGAACAGAGTATACCTTTCACCCTAGTGTGTACAATGGTTCATTTTGTTCTGTAGTCTAATCTCTCCAGACAAAAGGGGTGGAGGAGAAAAGAAAAATTATCTTGGCTGTCATAGTAAGTGAATCACCTCCCCCCATCCTTCCAAAATGATCTGAGACTTAATGTTCTCAAACACTACTTCTATTTAACTAAACACTCATTCGATCCAATGCTTAAAAAAATGCTGTCATTTGGATATGTTGCAGCTCTTTGGCTTCTGTTTGATATATTTAGAGAAAAAAATAACTACGTAAGTATTAACTTCAGATGGTTAGCCAGTGTACCCTAATGCTCACAACAATGTAATTTAGTTTACAGGGAAACTCTAAAGGGTCTCCCTGATTTCTGCCTTCTTTTATTTCTTTCTTGAACTGCTCAAAATGAAGCTTTACGGCAACACCAGAAGTTCAATACTAAAATGACTGGAGGACAGGCTGAAAATTAAGCAGCACAGAACTAAGGAACAACATGAAAAGCAATTCTCAGGGCTGCTTTGCTAATTTTGCAAGCTACTGTTGCTAAGGCACTGGTTTTCTCTGCGCACTCCCGTCTTCCTCTTTGTTGACCACACTCCAGCCAGGCTTTTATACTTGTCATTCTACTGAAATTCCCCATACTTTCATCTTTGACATCTCAACAGCATCTGATGCACTTGAAACACTTTCTTGGCTAGTATTTCTGGACATGATACCTGTGGTTAAGCTCCTACCTCATTGGTTTCTCCTGAGTTGTTTCTTTTTTTCTGGATCCTTCTCCTCTTCCCCCTCCTCAGTGCCACTGCAACATGTTGGTGTGTTCTGGGTCCCTATATGTCTTGGTTTCCGGATCTGCATCCACTCATGAGGTGACCACACTTATGCCCGTGGCTTAGATACCCTTTATGTGCTAATGACCTCAAGTGTGCTTCTCTCTCACCTGCCTTGCTTCTACGCTCCAGCCTCGTATCCTCATCTAATGGGCATCTCAAAATCAACATATTTAACACAGAACACTTGGTGTCCACTTAGCTTTACTCTGCAAATCCCTTCCCCCACCCCAGTGTTCTATATCTCGGTAAATGCTACCACCACCATCACCATTCATCCAATGGGTTGAAGCAGACCCTTGACTCCTCGGAGGTTCCATTCTTTCAGACTGCACATCCAACTGTGGTAACTGGCTCTATTATCATAATATACCTCATATTTGACCCTTCCCAGCTTCTGCATCCCCCAAGGCCTGTCAATTCTAGGCTCTGCCGTGTTAGCCTCGACCTGGTTTTGCTGTTTTGACGATTGTCCCCATACAGTGCATTCTTAACCGGGCAAGCCAGTGAAATTGTTGATAGGACAAATCAAACAATGGCACATATGCTAATGAGTTCCTACATACTTATAATAAAATCCCAAGCCTTTCGTGGCTCCCAGGACCCTTTACGGTTCAGCCTCTAATTCCTTCTCCAGCCTCATTGCTAGTCCCTCTTCCCATCAGTCTCAGGACTCCATCGCACTGGCTCCCTTGCAGCTCTTACACAGCCTCTACACCTGCTGGCCCCCTCTCCTGGAATGCCTTTATCCCACTTAGGCATGGTGTCTTACTCCCTTCCACCGTGGTGGTCTGCATTGTCCTGGTGTCACCAGCTCTGGGAGAACCTTCTCGCTCCCCCTATCAGAATCAGCACCCTTCCCAGGTCACTTTCCCTGCTTTGTTCCTCTCTATCGTAGTTCTCCCTATTAATTGATTTGTGGCATGGTGCCTGCCTCGCCACTGTAATATGAAGGCAGGGTCTTACTTCTGTTCTTCTCTGTTCCCTGGCACACAGTAGGCACTCAGTAATTTTTGGAGCAAGTGAATAGTTGTAGAATGTATATAAATTAACTCTGATTTTATTTACTTTTGCCCCCCTTGTTTTCCTTATTTCTACTTTCCTCAGGAAAAACATGTATGTTAACCACTCTACATGTCCTACGGAGGGTGACATTTTAAAAAGTTATATTAACTGGAAATCAGTACACATGGTTCTGGGAAACTTTAAAAGTATTCACTGGAAAGCGTAAATCTTGATCCATTCATACCCTCTGTCTGGCATATTAAATTAAGATAATTCAGATACTGGCTATAGTTGAAAAACCAAAAAAAAAAAAAAAAAATGTTCCATAGAGATACAGATACCCATCAAAGCCAAATACAAAAAGAACATGAAGCAGAGATAAATGCCACAATGTGAACAGTTAGTGCTTTCTGCATAATTTTTATTAAGTCCATAAAGATCTTGTGAAACTAGATCAGTCATTTCCTGTTTGCTGTGACCTAATTCTACTTGTAGTCCTTAGGCAGGTCAGAGTAGAACTAGGTTTTCTGATGGATATTAGTAAGAGGCTAGCAGAAAATCATGGAGATTAAAAATAGCAAAGCAGCCGCACAGGGTTGAGCAGCCCAAGCATCTCTGCACCAGTGACCATAGAAGCCAGAGGGGCCACTTGATTCCCAGGCTCCCAGCTGCTCTTCTCCAGCGTGGCGTTCACCTGCAGGTAGGCTCTGCTCGCCTTCCCGTGCTGGGCTCTGCACTGATTAACCAGAAATTACGGCACACTCTCCAGTTCTTTCTAGCCCACTGGGGTATAAGTCAAGCTGAACAACTAGGACAGTCATAGCTTCAAGGATTGATCTTTCCCTGATGTTTTGGTTGTTCTTTGTGTCTATTTGCTATTAGGAAATTCTCGAAGGAGAGTTCTAAGTAATATCAAAGTGGACCTGTATGGAAATTTCTCTCAGAAAAACTGCTTTCCCTGGAGGAATAATTTACCCATAGCCAAGGCAGGTGATTCTGTAGTCCCTGCACCTGACTGTGACTGTACAATGTGGAGCATCTGCCCACGTGTATGTTATTTAAGGAACTGGGTTTTTTTAAGCCAACAATTGATTTAATTTAAACAAATCTGAGGGGTTGGTGGAGGGGTCAGTCTGAGTGCAGACAAGGAATTGTGAAATTTTTAAAGAGCACAGTTTATTTTCACTCACAAAAACTAGCAGCTAACAACATTTTGTCAAGTAGAGATCCTGCCAGATCAAAAGGATGAGAATTGTTTGTTCCTGGTACACGGTTTAGGTACTAATGAAAGAAGCCACAGGACTAAACAAAGTTGTGTTGGATTAAGGGGGTTAGTATATATGTTCTCCCTAAAATCTTATTTTTTTTGGATTGATTGATATAGATCAATCCTAACTATTTCTCAATTTTTATACATTTAGAATTATAAGGGACAAAGGTAATTTTTAAGCTACATGTTTGAACAAACATGGGACATACAAACTGAAAAAGTCGGGAGAGAATATTTGAAATTGAAAGTAGTTTAGAAAATCTGGGCTGTGCTGCTGCCCCAATTATAAGGCACATGGTTGGTTACGGCCTAGGACCAACTCCCTTATGTCTGCAGGCATAGTAACTAAGGCCAAGGATGTAATCCTGTTCAATTATGATAACATTTCTGATGGATATAGGTGAAAGTAAGTTTGAATATAATTCATTCAAAATGGTGTTTGAAGATGTTTTGACTGATCTTCCTGTTTGGCAGAATGATAGTTGACTTTGATATATTTACAAACTTGTTCAAATTCTTCCTTAGATATATCCATGGGCTTATGTAAAATTTACATAACAATTAGTTATACCTTTTTTTTTCATTATTCCATCTGGTTATTAATTCAGTTAATAATCTATCATGCTGCATTCATAGTGCCCTTCATTTTTATTCTTTTATGTTGCATATTTTTATGTTTTCTTTCAAACTCAGGTCTTTTTTTAGCCTCATTATATATGTGCTTGTTGTTTTTAAATGGGCATGTTTGAAATTAATTAAGCACTTGTTTTCAGATTTTTTCTTATGTTGTAATAACTGTAAGATTAAATTGGAGCACAAAAATAAGATTTAGTTTAAAATGACTGCAATCTATGGCTGCAGTAAATTTTGAATTCATGTTCAAATGAGTATGTTTCATCAGTAGTTTTATAAGCTCCATACATTACTCTTTTATGTCACATGTTTTAAACAAATTAGGCACAATAATGTATGTGTTTGAAATAAAACTGGAAATTGATGCAGAGATGTCTGGGGACTTTATATCAATTTTTTAATATCTAGTTTTTGTGTATTTCTGAAATTTGAAAGAATTTTGCATTTGTACAAGCCATGAAGAAGTTTGAATGTTAAAACAATTATTCATTTTCTTACTTCTGTGGAAATTAAACAACCAAAGTGGAAATTAAACAACCAAAAAAAGGAAAACTTTGTTAATTCAATACTGTACTATGCCTGAGGTTTTAAATACACAAAAGTCAGTAAAATGAAAGTGATGGTTCCTAGAGCAAGTGTAATTCAGCCATATTGCACATATATATTAAAGCATAAAAGTTAACACCATATGTATAAAATTCTACATGGGCCCATTTGTGTCACCACTGATAAATGCACAACTCCTACAGGAGCTGTGAGCTCTTACAAGAGCCTAAGATCTGAATCCCAGATATGAGAGAGGTTTAGGTGCAGTTATGGGAATACTACTGTATTTCTTCTGTATATTTTAAATTCCAACCAGAAAGCTGCTGAAGCTAAAATTTCATTAGGGAAACAATACTAAAATGCCTAATTTTTATAACCACAGATTTTTTTTCTGTGTTATAAATTCAATTTCATCTTTGCCATTTATTGGTCTTTGCTGGTCACTTATTAAATTGTTTTTAACAAATATGTTGAGAATTTACTAGGTGGCAGATGACCCTAGACATTTGCATCCTTAGCAGACCAGACAATTTTAGCCTTTGGGAGGCTTACATTCTAGTGAAGACAGGCAGATAGTAAACGTAACTGACAAGTATATGATAAAACAGGTTAGGAGGTGAGAAGTGCATGAAGAAAGAAGAAGAGGAGAAGAGGCATTCCGGAGGGCAAGGGGTTAGTGGATAAATTGCAATGTATTAAAATAGGGAAGACGTGAGAAAAGGCTGGAAGGAAATAAGGGAGTCAGCCAAGTTCCCAGGCAGAAGATGGTTTCAGGCAAGGTAAACAGCTGGAGCAAGGACGGAAGTGTATGTAGCATATTTGAGATATAGCCTCAGTGTGGCTGGAAAGGCAGAGTAAGAGGAAGAGCAGTAGGAGATGGTATCAGAGAGTGAACAGAAGGCTGGATCGTGATGGGCCGATATGCCATGATTTGGATTAGACTTTTTCATTTGAACAAAATGGTAGAATCTTAGGGTTTTGAGCAAAGGAGTGACTTGATATTACTTTACCTTTTTTTTTATTATTAAATCATAGCTGCATACATTAGTGCAATCAAGGGGTACAATGTGCTGGTTTTACGTACAATCTGAAATGTTTTCATCAAACTGTTTAACATACCCTTAATGGCATTCTCTTTGTTATTGTATGAAGACATTTGTATTCTGCATTTAGTAAGTTTCATCTGTACCCTTCTAAGATGCACCGTACGTGTGGCCCCACCAATAACCCTCCCTTCACTGCAACCTCCTCCCTCTTCTCCCCTCCCTTGCCCCTTTCCCCATATTCTTGTGCTATAGTTGGGTTATAGCCTTCATATGAAACCTATAAGTTAGCTTCAGTACGTTATAAGTTAGCTGAGTACGTTGGATATTTTTTCTTCCATTCTTGAGATACTTTGCTAAGAAGAATGTGTTCCAGCTCCATCCATGGAAACATGAAAGAGGTAAAGTCTCCATCTTTCTTTAAGGCTGCATAGTATTCCATGGTATACATGTACCACAATTTATTAATCCATTCATGGGTCAATGGGCACTTAGGCTTCTTCCATGACTTAGCAATTATGAATTGGGCTGCAATAAACATTCTTAATTGGCTTGTCAAAGATCAAGTAATGGTAAGTAGCTGGATTCATCTTTTGGTTCTCTATTCTGTTCCAAACATCTACCTCTCTGTTTTTGTGCCAGTATCATGCTGTTTTGATCACTATCGATTTATAGTAGAGTCTCAGGTCTGGTAGTGTGATTCCTCCTGCTTTGTTTTTATTTGAGTATTTGACTATTTGAGTTTTTTTCTGATTCCATATAAAATGAAGTATTATTTTTTCAAGATCTTTAAAATATGACAATGGAGCTTTAATAGGACTTGCATTAAAATTATATATTGCTTTGGATAGTATAGATATTTTAACAATATTGATTCTTCCCAGCCATGAGCATGGTATGTTTTTCCATTTGTTAACATTTTCAGCTATTTTGATATTACTTTACTTTTAAAGGCTCACTCTGGCTTTTGTGTTGAGAATAGACAGTACAGACTGGGCATTGTGGCTCATGCCTGTAATCCTAGCACTTTGGAGGCTGAGGTGGAGAACCACCTGAGACCTGGAGTTTGAGCTCTGTCTGGGCAAGAGTGAAGCCCTGTATCTACAAAAAATAGAAAAATTAGCTGGGCATGGTGGTTTGCACCTATAGTTCCAGCTACTCGGGAGGCTGAAGCAGAACAACTGCTTGATCTCAGGAGTTTGAGGTTGCGGTAAACTATGATGATGCCAGAGGGTGACAGAGTGAGACCTTGTCTCAAAAAAATAAATGGACAGACAAGCAAACAAATGAACAAAACCAGTACAGGGACTATGGAAAAAGTACAGGTCTTTATAGGAGATTAAAAATAATCCAGCTTGAACCAAGCTAGCAGTGGTGAATTAGGGAGAGAAATATGTTTTTGAGCTAGTTTGAAGGTTGAATCAACAGGATTTCCTCATAGTTTGGGTACAGAGTGGAGAGTAAGAAGGCAATGAAGAGTGACTATAAGGTTTTTGGTTCAAGCAATTGGAAAGATGGTGTTTTCACCACCTTTGATGTATGATTGTTGGTAAAACAGGTTTGGTAAGGAAGATTAAGAGTTCAATTTTGAACTTGCTGTATTCCAGATTAACTTTTAGATATCTAGGTTGAGATGGAGTCTGTCAAATTTAAGAGTATGGATGTCAAGAGAAAAGTCTGCACTGGTACCTTGAGCCTCCAGTAGTTTGAAGCGATGTATTTTCATTGATCCAAGGGGGTCACAACCCACAGGTTGAGAACCACTGCCTAGACAGTATTTGGAACCATGAATCTGAATATGATCATCAAGAGAATGAGTGCAGATGGAGAAGAGAATAGGGCCCTGGAGTGCTCCAACACTCAGAGGTCGAAGGAAAAAGAGAACAGCAAGAGACACTCAGAAGAAATGACCAGTGAAGGGGGAGAAAAATGAACAACTGGGTCAAATGCTCCTGATGGATGATGTAACATGAGAACTGCATGTCGCCTGCTGGATTTTGCCATGAACAAGGTGTGCAAAGCCTTCAAAATAGCAGTTTCGGTAAAATGGTAGGGGTAAAAGCTTCTTCATAATGTTTCATGTGAAAAAAAAGAAAATATTTTTGGACACTCTTGATATATTTTGCTGAAACAAGGAGAGAAGAAATGGGATGATACCTTGGTGAAGGCAGTGAGATTGAGAAAGTGTTATGCTTAAATTTAATCACTAGCTCTCAGGGACAGAGAAGACCAATTCTGATTTGTAGCTTTTACTAATTTCTATAGTGCGAATACCCCTATCATGGCTGATTCTACTGAGTGCAGAGTTGAGACGAGATGTGTACAACTGCCTTCTGAGAGCTGGTATGAGCCCGCTGTAACGCACCCCTGGGTAAGAGAAGTTTTGTCTTAAGATAAAAAAAAAAAAGGAGCTAATTTGTATATCTTGAAGGGAATAATCCAGTAGAGCTAAAAATTGAGGATGTGGGTAATAAAGGGGAGAATTTCTGAATGAAATTTCCCAGAGTAGGTGAGGTGATCCAGTGTACAGGCAGCGGGAATATGTGTAGTTTGTCTGTGTCCATAGCAGGAAAAGCCAAAGCATGTAGTGAAGGCTCTGTAGGTCATTATGGGGTTAGGAGCCTCGATGGTTTTTGTGCAAAACATAACTCCACTTAAAATGAATGAGGTTTAAGAAATCATGAATTTTTGGATGGCTGCAGAAACCTGATGGGACTGGGTGTTAGTTGAGCCTTGTGAGGAATTCACCCCTTTGCTCCTGAGTTTAATTCTAAGCTTCTCTGTCTCTGGAAAATGACTTTCTGTCCTTATTTTTACATGGTTGGTTTCATGGGTTATTTGACTTCCCAGTTCAGGTGTCTGATTGAGAGAAGCAAATTGCAAGTGAGAAACTCTATGAGCTTTGCTTGTGTCAGTCTCCACTTCTGGTCCAATAAGCAAGAGCCACTGGCCAGTTAAAAGCAAAAATTCACTCTAAAGGAAAGGGAAAGGGAAGGGTTCTCTGGGCAGGATGGTGCTCAGGGTGGAAAGATATACATCTTCAATATGTATTGATTGAAAATCTTCTGTATCATTCATTTGTATTTTTCATTTATTCAATGACTAATTATTAAAGTGCTACCATATCCCAAACATTGTGGTAAATCAGGGCATGTGAAGATGAAAAAGAAGTATTCTCCCTATTTTAAGAGTGTTTTCATTTTTCTAAAGTGTTTACAGTCGTCATCATTGTGAAAATGGTGGTGGTGATGGTATTTGCCGATGACGTCTTAAGGATCAAATGCTGAGAAAGTTTTGTACAGTAAGTTTTAGTCATTCACCCAAAGGCGTCACGTACTTACAAGACATTTGTTCAAACTCATATTTTGCCACTTGAATCTCTTATTAAAAAAATTATTTGCAGTACTTTTTTATAGTTGGTTTCATGGATTATTTGGTTTTGGGGAGAAGCGTGGGTTCATTGCTTTCATGCACTAAAATGCTGTATTACCTCATGCTGATATTTAAGTAATCGTCCATCTTATTTTTTAAATCACACTATAACATAGATACATTGTTGAAGGCTTAAACAGAAGGGAATAAAATGAAAGTTAAAAATCTCCCTTCATGAGCTCATCTCCCTTAAAACTTCTAGCCTCATGCCACAGAAAGAAACACTACAAACCATTTCTGTGGTCTTTGGGATATTTTTAATGTGTATTTATTATATTTATACACATATAGGCATGGTCTTGTCTTATGTTTGAAAAGCACTTGACCTTTGTTCTTTGAAATTCCCACCTATATTTCTACTTCAAGGATATTTATTGCACTGGGGTAAGAAATACCTTAAATCCCAAAGACTAATTTTCTACCCTAACAGACCTGAGATATAGACTCTGGGTAACTCTATTTTTTTTTTTTTCTTGTAACAATAATTTTATTTTACTGAATTGTGTTTTGGAGACATTATGGGATATGTCCATGGTCATATGATTAGCAAATAACACAAATGAGATTCAAACCCATGCTCACCTTGTACTAGACTCTAGTGCCTCTCAAACATTCTTGCCTCTTAATCATATACTCTGCTCTTTTTCCATGCATATTAAAAAAAAAAAAACTCTTCCTTTTTGAAACCTTTACAAACCTTGTTATGATGACTGTTGCTAACAGAGGTGTCACCTCTGAAATTTTATGCTCTCCATGGTAATGAAAATAACCACAAGTTTGCCTTTTTAATTTAAAATTTTTTATGTTTCCATAAACACAGAACATTTTGTGATTCAGACTCTGGGATCTGATTATTTCAAAATCAAAGTATTGGAGCTATTTTCCTGAGGGATAGTTTCTCTTTAGTTGCCAAAGTTGGTCTACAGATTCACTCTCACGTCTTCCAATTAGAACAACAGGTAATGGTCTTGGAAATTGGGGATGCTTATTTTTAAATGTATTTAAAGTCAAATAATCTAACAAATAATTTCTCTGTTGCCTAAATACTTGAGACCCAGCTTTGATATGTTTTTTCCCTTTAAGAAAACAGTAACCTCTATTTCCAGGGCTGGAAAATATAACTTTGATTTTCTTTAATTTGAATTCTACAATTGTGATTGCCAGTAGAGAAAATAAAGGAAAGAGTGTAGCTTTTTTTTTTCTTTTTTTTTAGTATTTTGAGAATTGGCCTTGTTTTTCTGTTCCAACCTATAGATTATGGGACTCTCTAAAACCCATTATCAGTAAATGAACACTTATTTTTAAATGACATTTTTTGTACTATATGTCTTTATTATAGTTCAGTTTTGTTTTTATTTGTCTTTAGATAGGATGCTGAGATGCAAATTTTTTTTGGAAATTTAGTTACCTGCATGATAAGGAAAATGCACCTGCCTTAATAGATAATGGTAAAATATTAACTTGGGCATATAGAAATAAAAACCAATAAAACTTCAAAAATTTCAGTGGAAGTGAAAATATCTGTTAGGGAGAACAAACAATGTCAGCTTAGCTTGTTGCCTTCTCTCTTGCTTAGCTGCTGTGCTCCCTCTGAGACAGCCGTATTTATTGAGAGTCTACCACATTTTGAACAGAAACATAAGTGCTGAGGGTGGATACCAGAGAACTAGAAAGTAAGAATAGTTACCTAGAGGAATTTATAATCCAGTTTCCTTTTTTTTTTCTTGCTTTTCCACCTGATCACGTTCTTGGTTTTATTCCATTTAATTTTGCATTTTCTGGGGTCTTTAAACATTATATATGACTGCCATATTCCTCCCCCCCTTTATGTAATCTTTATTTCACTCAGGAATGTGATTCATGAATTTTCATTTCTACTTTTTTAAATATAAGACAACGATGTGCAACTATGCAGAATAAGACCATAAATATTTTATTTTATTTTTTATTTATTTATTTTTTTGCAGTTGTTGGCCAAAGCCAGGTTTGAAACTGCCACTTCCAGTATATGCGCCCTACTCCTTGACCCACAGGCACCACCCAGACCATAAATATTTTAAAGACAACTTTATAAGTGTTCATAACACTGTAGATATGTAAATATATATAAAAATACATATGTGTAAAGTCTTATAGACCTACGGATAGCTATGTGTTTCAATAATCAAAGTGCACATTTATATATACTTTATGTTAAAATGATCAAATTAAGTGATATTACTGATTAAACATCCCATGGTTATTAATATATATTTATTCTTACCCATTTTAATTACAGTTAATTTTAGAGACTAATTACAATAACATTTGACAGCTTTAATTAGACTCCATCCAAAAGTGCTGGGTCAACACTGATAAATAATCCTGAGTATACTCTTTATACATTTACAGATCTGGAGGAATTACTGCTAAGGCTTTGTCTGTACTTAGCATTTGAGTATCCTTTTTCCATTTTCCTGCCCTAGTTCCTTACATCTGTTTTTGGTGATTGAAGGACTAATGTTAAACAAAATAACTTTTGCAAATATTTTGAGCAGCTTAATTAATAATGACCTAGATACAACCAAACCAAAGAATAAAAAACACCTCTCCCTCCACCTTCCTTTTTTTTCTTTTTTTGATTGTGAGACAAGGTGTTGCTCTGCTGCCCAGGCAGAGTACAGTGGTATCATCATAGCTCAGGGCAACCTAAAACTCCTAGGCTCAAGCAATCTTCCTGCCTCAGCCCCCTGAGTGTCTGGGACTATGATCATGTACCACCTCATATGGATAATTGTTTTATTTTTTGTAGAGGTTGGGAGATGGGGCGTCTCACTCTGGCTCAGGCTGGTCTCAACTCCAGACCATAAGCCATCCTCCTGCTTTGGGCTCCCAAAGTGCTTGGATTACAGGCATGAGCCACTGTGCTTGACAGACCTACCTACTTCTCATTCTCCCTTCCTTTCCCTTCCCTTCTCTTCCCTTCCCCTTCCCTTTCCCCTCCTTCCTTCCTTCTTCTTTTTTTTTTTCTTTTTCTCTTTCTTTTCTCCTTTCTTCATTTTCTCAGTGATTAAGAAGCAGAAAGGATCGAAGTGGTGGGTACTTAGAGGTAATCACTCTATTTTGGTGCACATCATTTCAGATGTTAGAACATATCTACAAAGTTAGAATTTTATATAAAAATATATACACACACATATAACTTTTACATAAATAATGTATACAGTTATACATTTATGTACATATTTTCATATATGAATTTATCTGAATATATATAAAGGTATAAGTATAAATATATGTATATCATATGCAAATCAGCCCCAGCTTCATGTTTTAAAAAATAGTTGTATAAAAAAAAAGAAATAGTTGTATGGATTCCATTGTCTATGAAGGGTGGGTTCACTCTGTAAACTGGTAGATTCCCAAAATGCCTCCTCTCTGCGTCTATACTGTCTATTCAATTCAATTTAGTTAGATGGCATTGTGCTATTTCATGGTGCAAGAGAGACACTAGTCAAAAAATAAAATTAATAGAAATTTAATGAATTTGAAAATTTACAATGGTTAAAAATAGAAGATAATTACTATAAATCTACTCAAAGCAAATACTCTAGATTTTGTAAGACATCTACTATTTAGAAATCCATATTAATTTATAAATGCTGTACAATTTTTCCTGCTTCTGCAAAACTTTATACCATCTGCCATCAGATGAGTAGCTCCCACAGTTGTCAACCTAAGATAAAGAGAATAATGCTTAACATTCAAGACAAAAACATCTTGAAATTATTAAACAATTGGAAAAGGGGGAGTGTGTTAATTTGCATTATGATTTAAAATAGAGGAAGACTTTTTTAATTTGAAAAAGAAAGATATGATTTCCTATGCATATGATTACATTGTCCAAGTAGACTAAAAAACAAAGAGGCAAAGCCTTAACGCCATGAAGAGAAGAGAGCCTTTCTTGTGACCTTGACAAAGAAAAACTATCTCCCAACAGTCTACAAAGGGTATAAGGAATGCCTGTGTTGGGGTTGATCTGGGTGGACAAGGCAAAGTGTGTGCTTGATGGTTTTAGAATGAAAGGCAACATTGGTGAGCATTCTGGTTGATTAACTTGATCCAAACAACAGCATGAGAGGCACATCTGACAAGCTGATAAGAATAAGTTGATGTGTTGGAGCCCGTGTTTGTGACACTGAAATGAAAGTGTTCTGAGGAGATGAGAGCCATGGTTAGCAGGAGGGACCAGCCAGTAAAAACAAGGCCAAAATAGATTTTCCTGATATTTGACATATTTTTTTCCTCAAAGTTGGGAGTATCTTTTTGTTATAAAAGCAACAAATACTCCATGAACATTTAAGGAAAGAGGTAATCGCTCATTACTGAGTGATTCTCAGAGGTAATCACTCTATTTTGGCATACATCATTTCAGATGTTAGAACATATCTACAAAGTTAGAATTTTATATAAATATATATATACACACATATAACTTTTACATAAATAATGTATATAGTTATACATTTATTTATGTACATATTTTCATATATGAATTTATCTGAATATATATAAAGGTATAAGTATGAATATATGTACAGCATATGCAAATCAGCTCCAGCTTCATCTTTTAAAACATAGTTGTATTAAAAAAAAGAATTAGTTGTATGGATTCCATTGTCTAAATGCATCATAATTAAATTAGCCACCTAGATGTAATTTTAACTAAGTTTACATTGACTCCATTAAAAACGTGTTTTTATTCGCTTTGTCTTAATTATGATTTTGATGATCTAAGACCTCCATCTCTCCATTACCCTGATTAACTAAATACTGACTACATATTAGAAAACTTCATAGAAAGCAACATTTAAAATTAACTTTTAAGGTAAACTAAAACACAAAGAGGCCTGGATTTTATTTCTAGCTTGAGGACTTAGATGTTGTGTAAATTAATAAAAACATTTTGAAACTAACAATTGTAAACATATTGCAGATGATATGTGGATATCAAACCTATAGATCTGTTCTATAGGTTTGTTTTAAATTATTAAAGGAACACAGAGACTTGTTGGTTGACAACAACTCTCAAAACACATTTCTAGGAAATAGTATCAAGATTCTAACCAAAGTGACCATTAGTTTAAGCCAGAGAAATAATTTTAATGGCTACACACCTTTATGTTAATGGAAAGAAAGAAAATTATCTTATCAGGTGGTAAACAGTCTTCATCTTAGTTTCTCTCTTTATTTTATTTTATTTTTTCATGTTGGACCATGCACTAAAATCATTCAGTCTTTGTGTATCCTTTAACTGTAGAGCAATTTCTAAACCTTACTTTCCTTTTAAAGCTTCTTGGTATCCTTGATTCCTTTAGATCCCTTTTCTCACGGTTGTATTTTTGTTAGTGTTGAGCTTTCTTATATTAATTTCCTTTTCACAGCTCAGTGAATTCTGAAACATCGATTACTTCTGGATACTCTGTCCACTGTTTAGAGTTTTGCATGCCATTTTTTTTCTCTAGATGACCTTGAGGGATAGGAGGCCCAGTAAACTGTTCATAGTTTGGCATTATTTTTACTCTAGAGATTACTATCACATTTAGTTAATTTAATCAATTTTAATCATTTTTAACACCTGCTATTTTCATCGATAGCTTTCTTCATATAGTTTTAAAGGCATTAAATATATGTATATCTTATCTATCTGCATGCAATTTTTACGTGCATGTGTGTGAGGGAGTATTTTATATATGCTCACAAATATAAATACACATACCTACACATGGATCGCTACACATATGTATATATTCTGTCTGTATAAATCAATGCATAAATAGATATGATTCACTTTCCCTTTCTCTGTTTTGAATGGCATAATTGTGTGCTCTCCTGTGGCAAAATTCAAGTTTTAGTTTCATTTACAAGATTGGGATTGTTTTTTATTTTCTTTCTTGGTAGAAAGAAAGAAGGCTCTTTCCCCAATGGCAAATTATTTATAAACTCAAGTTATAAGCAAACTGTTTTTTGAAACTGGGGATTTTTAAAAAAAACTTTAAATTATGTATTTAGAGCTTAAAAATAGGGCATAATAATATCCAAAGCATCCTTTTTTGTTGTGCTTTGATAAGTATTACACATAATATTGGATTTTATATGTATTTTAAGGCTTTGATTCATAATGTAGATTGTAATTTAATAGGAAATTTAATTTTGTTAGAAGATATACTAAATATTTGATAGATGTCCTGAAGACAAATGTTGTGTGCTAAAACAGGAGTCATAGTTTGGTAAAGATTAAGACAGAGCTGAATCCCCTGCCTATTAGCTGTGAGATGAGCGGATTACAGAGGAGTATCCATTCCTTCAGGGAAGTCTAACTGGTACGATGTAATTTACTTTGGATTTTCAATATCTTTTGGTTACTTCATCTCCTAAAAGGATAACTTCGAAAGTAAATTACAAAAGTGACCATATTAGACCCTTCTGATGAGGAATTAGAAAAACAGATCAATACAAGCTGAAGTGTGTATTTTTCTAAATCAGTATTAGCATGCCAACCAAGAAGTGATTTATATGCTTAAAATGCAAATTAATCATCAATGGAGTTCTATATCATTCTTTGCAGTAAAATAGTCAGAAAGTGTAATCCAGGGAGAAAAATGGTATTTTAAGCTCCCTGTGATCTGATGATCACAGTATTTGACCATCCAGCATTGCTTCTGCAAGGTGGGACCCTGCATGTAAAAACATAGGTTCATGCAAATAGTCAGATCTTACAAATTGTAGTAAGTCCAGTAATCATGAGGCAAACTAAATTAGCCTCCCGTGACTGGAAAGGCATTGTTAAGTACTCTCAATGTCTTTCCCACACAGGGATGTGTTGCATAGAGGGTGAGATGATACCCTCCACCCAATAACCTTCCAGTTCTTGTCCTTTCTCCTGGGTGACAATTCTGTAATGTAAACATCTATCTACTAAGAACTCAACTGAGACCTCCTATCCATTTTGCATAGAAGACTGGACAGCCATTAAAATGGAAACAATATGTTTTCCCTCCTGATACAGGAGATTTAAATTGGTACCCTGGAGGTAAAAAGGACATAGCTCATCACCCAGTGCCCAGGCTGAAGGAGATTTAAGAAAAAAAAAAAAAAAAGATAGGTAAAAGAACATGATTTTTCTTTCTCAGTCTTTGGGAATACAGTCATTTGAAAATATTTTATTACTATAATTGCTTGTGGAAACCATAACCTTTAAAATACTGTAATTTTCATGGATCCATTATAAAAATTATTTAGGTTCTGAGCAAAATGTATAAGTGTGTGTGTGTATTGTTGGATTTATTATAATAGTGAACTTCCATACAAATAGTGTGAAGTAAAGAATTAGAGCAAACCAAAATATTTACTATTTATGTCAAAATATATTTCTTTTTCATATATTTATTAGGTTGATCTATGTTGCTTATGGCTACCAGTTTCTATTTCACTTTTCTATAGCTTCAATATTTTTTGTTGCACTTTTTCCTCTCATGAATAAAAAAAATTCAGTATCCTCCAATGTATGCATACTTGGCAGATTATTTTACATAATCAGTCTATAGCTATAGCTTCTCTATTTATAGATGGATAGATTGAATGCGGCGGTCACTGAATTCTCCTTTATCTTTAAAGGTCTATGATTCTATGAGATCTGAGGCTGAAACTTTCTGCTTTCTAATGGCCTGAGAATGAAAGTGAATTAAAATAATTTCTTTGAATGTCAGATCGCATTTTTAGAGTTAATTCTAAATATTGTAACACCATGTCCTCCATTTCATAATTTCCTGACCTGTGCCAGCACCACTGCCTGCCATAGATGTGGTCCTTCTGAACTTTGCTGCACAGGCCTAAGACCAGCGCTTAAATACTTACAAATTCAATTGCACTGTGTTAGAAACGGGATTGATAAAATAAATTACTATATCTTGTAGGTTAAGATTTGAGTTCTGCAATTGTAGCTGTTACAAATTACCTGAAAACCTTTTTATATTGCATTTCTTATGGCTGTATTTTACAATTGCTCTAATAAAAAATTCTATACAAAAATTGTTTGATATTAATAGCAATCATTACCAACTTGATAGATCCTTGTTAAGTATATTTGCAATACATTTAATCTTATTAAACTCAGCCTTGAGTTGTTTCTTCCAAATATTATAGGTCTTTATGAAGCTAGCAATATAAAGAAGAGATTTCAACCATTTTCAGCCAAAAATTAGGTTTAGCTTAATGGATCAATTTTTTTCTTATTAAACTGCATCTGACCAGTGCCAAGTAATACATTCAGCATTGATCTTTGTCTCACCCTGCTGTAGCTTGCGTTCTCTTTATGTACATGAAAAATAAGGTGCCAGGAATGAAAACAATGCCTGTATAATACAAATATAGAATTTTTCTCAGACTCCATTCAGTTTATCATTTCACTTTGTTATTAATGCCTTGCCTGCTGCTTTTCAGAAATGTGTTTTTAAAAAGCACATTTATTTCCATAAAGAATGCTTTCTTCTGGTGTAATTATAAAAAACATACACCATATACTGGAGTACATCAATTGTTTCAGGGGCATGGACGAAATATATAAGCCCTGTTCGCATGTGCAAACAGCCTGTTCTAAATGTGGAACCCTCCAGGGACTTGACCCATTAACACCAGGGATCTGAATGAAGTCTACTGGTTAGAACAAGGGTTCGATTTTGAAGTTCTGTTTTTTTCTTTGAGTAAAAATAGGAAGATAAATGAAAACGAAACCAGGTTTTAATGGATACAGAGCCTACGCATGACAAATTTGAAATGATGTCAGTGGTTCTTTGAAGTTCTCAGTCTTTGCGACACCTGCAGTCACACAGCAGCCCCCAAACCTCTTCATACCACTCCTCCTCCTGTCTTTTTTCTGCCCCAATGAATTCTACGTGCTTCTTTTAGGAGAATCTTATATCATTGCCTGAGTTTGGAATGTCCCTTTTGCTTAAAAGTTTTCAAAAAAAAAAAAGTTTTCATCGACTGTTTCCAGCCCTAAAAGACAGAACTGAAACTGCATCGGGCATTTAAAACTCTGAGGAATTGGGCCTAAGGCTGACTTTTCACCTTTGTCTTACACTGTCCCTCCGAAAACTATCTGCCTCATTGTGTTTCCAAATATACCTCGTGCATTTCTTTGCTCACACTATTCTCTTCGTTTAATGCCCTTTTGTTCTTCCTCCCTCTCTTTTCTACCTGTGCAATTTCTACCAGTCTTTCAAGTCCCAATTTCGTATGTCATTGTTGCTTCAAAAGGCTACCTGCTCACTCTGCACAAAATGGGTTTTAAATGAAAAAGTTGGGCTTTGGAGTCTAACGAATCTGGTTGGAGAACTCCACAGAGTAGCAGCATGACGTTGGACAGTTTAGTTAACTCCACAGAGTAGCAGCATGACCTTGGACAGTTTAGTTAACTCCACAGAGTAGCAGCATGACCTTGGACAGTTTAGTTAACTCCACAGAGTAGCAGTATAACCTTGGACAGTTTAGTTAACTCCAATTTAGTAACCTTATTTACTCCAAATTTAAAGTGGCACTTATGGCTTGGTGCCCAGGTCTCAGTGGTTAGGGTGCCGGCCACATACACCACCCAGCGGTGCTGACAGGTTGGAACCTGACCCGGGCTTGTGAAACAACAATGATGACAACAACAAAAATAGCTGGGATTTGTGGTAGGCACCTATAATCCCAGCTACTTGGGAGGCTGAGGCAAGAGACTCGCCTAAACCCGAGACTTTGAGGTTGCTGTGATCTGTGATGTCGTACCACTCTACCAATGGCAACTACCACAGGTGACATACTGAGACTCTGTCTCAAAAAAAAAATAAAATAACAAAAAAGTGGCACTTATAATGTTAATTTTGTATAGTGGTTATTAGAATTAAATGCATTATATACATAAGCTTGGCATCCCGTTGGCATCTGATAAATAATGTTTTTTTCTCCTTCTCTGCCCCCCTGTAGTCTGAACCATTTGTTTGGTATACACTGTTGACATGTTGCAATAATTTCTTCCTTCTATTTATTTTTGCCATCTCATTAGCTGGTTTTTAAAGTTCTCTGTATTGTTACTTTATATCTATTATAATGCACAGCACACAATTCACACGATATGCACAATTTGATTAATTTTTTATATTTTGTTCTCAACAATGAGAAGTATTTTTCTTCTCCATTGTTATTCCACACTTTGTCCTTTGACAATAACAGGAGCCAGTCTGAAAATTCTTATAATTTGTTTTAAAATTTTCTTTCAATTAGTCTTCTTTTTCAAAAAGAAAAAAAGGAGAAAGTGATACTTGATGGGGGTCCAGAACCCCTAGTAACATGGAAAAGTGGCAACCTGTATGAGATGTGGGCAAGTGTCTTTCAGTTTGAACCTGGTGACACCTTCTACTCTCAGCAGCAAAATAGTGATTTGCTTTCGAGTTCTCGACAAGGCATCTTGGATTGCAAAGTGGAATATCTACCACTCTCCAGGGAACACAGTTGCGTGGGACAACACAGCTGTTGTCGATCTGACTGGAATAGGAGATAATAATCCAAGGATGTCTCGTGTTTTTTTGGGACTCGAAAAATATGAAGTTTATAAAACCATAACCTTTCCCTCCATCTGATGCCAGTGCTTCCTGTCAGGGGCTCTGCAACTCTCAGGAATACAGGAAATCATCTTCGTAACAACTTCATGGATCCCAGCAATTCATAAGGATGCCTTAAAGTTGGTTTCTAACTTATATAAATACTGAAGGCATATACCTCTAGTGGTTCTAACTTATTTAAGTAGTAAAAATAGAAAAAAGTCCTTGCAACACATCAACATGAATGGTAGAGGCATATACCACTAGGGTAATTCTGTCCAAGGTAGCCAAGGTATGATAGCATATGTTTTCTTTACAGACATGCTAATGCAAGCACACCACATATACACACACATACACACAGCACTGGAGTAGCATCAAAAACAAAGTAGGCAGCCAGTGTGTGTAAGTGTCAAACGGTGTAACCTGTTAAAGGATCTACTCCCAGTCTTTGGCTGATCAGTATAGACCTAAAAGTGGTCTGAGTTAGGTATATGTCATGAATTCAAAACAAAACAAACACAAAAAGGGTTTTTTTTTTTTTTTTTAGGAATGCATGCCTTAAAAAATGTTTATATTGACTACGTATGATTTTTTTCATATGTGCTCCCTTTTCTAAGAAAAATTTTTAAATTTTAAAAAGGAAAGTATAGGCCAGCACAGTGGCTCACCCCTATGAGTAATCCTAGCATTCTGGGAGGCCAAAGTGGTCAGATTGCTGCTGTCCCAGCTACTTGGGACAGTTTAAGGTTGCTGTGAGCTGTGACATCATAGCGCTCTACCCAGGGTGACAAACTGAGACGCTGTCTCAAAAAATAAATAAATAAAATGGAAGATATATGAAACCTGTCTTTTTAAAATTTAAGAATAGTTGCCCGTGGCTCAGTGAGTGAGGCACTGGACACCTACACCAAAGCTGGCGGATTTGAGCCTAACCTGGGTCTGCTAAACAACAATGACAACTGCAACCAAAAAATAGCCGGGCATTGTGGCAGGTTCCTGTAGTCCCAGCTACTCGGGAGGCTGAGACAAGAGAATTGCGTAAGGCCAAGAGTTTGAGCTGTGAGCTGTGATGCTATGGCACTCGACCGAGGGTGATATAGTGAGACCCTGACTCAAAAAAGTAAATAAATAAATAAAATAAATAAAATAAAATTTAAGAATAAAATAAAAGGTTAAAATATTACTTTGGAGTTCATATTTTATACCACCCTTTTAAGCTTCAGTCTTGAGGTAAACTACACAAGAAAAAATGTTTTCTTAAAGCTAGTGAGGGAAAATATCTTATGTCTTTGTGAAATTTTGCAAGGGAAAATTATATACACTAAAATTTCAACTTACTGGCACTCAGTTAATTGGCATTCTTGATTAATTTGTATTCAATGTAAAAATAATACCTGTACTCTATTTTTTAAAATATTAATTGTTCAGAAGACTCAAATACGAAAAGTGAACATTTCTCTCCACTACCTGCTAATTCAGCACTTTTCTTTCTTTCTTTTTTTTTTTTTTTTTGTGGTATCGCATAGGATAGCCCTAGTTTTATTTTCAGGTCACAGAGGTATAATAAGGAATGGCAGAAACTGCCACTGTGACATTGGGAAGAGGGCTTCCTTTTGTCTTTTGGTTCTCTTCTTTCTTTCTTTATTTTTTTTATAGTATTTTTTTTTAAATCATAGCTGTGTACCTTAGTGCAATCGTGGGGTACAATGTTTGCTGGCTTCATATACAATCTGAAATATTTTCATCAAACTGTTAAACATAGCCTTCATGGCATTTTCTTAGTTATTGTATGAAGATATTTGTATTCTGCATTTAGTAAGTTTCATCTGTACCCAAATTCAGCGCTTTTCATTCTCCTTTACCCTTCCCTCCCTTCTGCCCTCTTCCCATTTCTCTTTTTCCCTTTCCTTCTTTTTCTTCTATTTGATTGTATTGTCAGGTGGTTAAACTATTCTCTGATTTTCTAAGTATTGGTCTTAGATGACTCGGATGATGGTAGTGGCATATTCATTGTACACCATCAACACCATCTCTGCCTTTCACATCCTCCAACTCTGCCTGCTGATTTGTATCAAGTTTTTTAACATACACATTGTATTCTGTAGCCATAATTAAGCAGGCCTTTTCGTATTTTTTTAAAACCATATGATGAGTCTATACATTTTAACCCAATGAAACAGTATTATGTAAATATTATTCAACGTGAAACCAAGTATTTGGGTTGCCCTTCAGCAAAGTTGAGGCAGTTCTATTTCACTCAACTCCCACCGCTGGAAAAAGGGGATCCCAGGCTCCCAGTTCCAGCTGTTTACATGTTTAAATTCTAGCAGTCTCCTTTTCTTCATTTCTATGTTTTTTTCTTTCTTTTTTTTCACAAATAGCCTGTTCTTGTTAATTCACTCCATATTCTTTCAAACCTCTTTGATGATACTGGGTACAATTGGAAAAGTTTTATTGGCTGAACAGTATCTTTTCTGCCTCATCTGTTCTGCAAGTTTTTCTTGCTTTTTTATTCACGGACCCTGAATATGTTGATGTTGGAGGTGTGTTTCCTCCACAGCTGTGAGGTCCCCAGGACCCCCTTCTGGATAGCAGCACCCTGTCCGTGAGGAAAGGGTGATGTTTGTCAGGATTCTCTGGAGGAGGTGTGGGTACAGAGCAGGCAGATATCCTGGGGGGTCCTAGAAGTGGCAAATACGAAAGCTGTACTTTGGCCTTGGAGAACTTGCATCTCTTGGTTTTCTCTTCAGTTTCTGTTGTGAAGGCTTAATGTTCCAGCCAACTCCACTCTGCTTCAGTCTCTGCCCCAGCTCCCTCAGTAGGCTTACC
>CAUYON010022952.1:0-25822 GCA_963573935.1 Arctocebus calabarensis | reverse complement strand
CATTTTCTTGATCACTATATAAAGACATTGATACTCTACATTTAATAAGTTTCCCCAGTACCCTGCTAAGATGCACCGTAGGTGTGATCCCACCAATTGCCCTCCCTCCACCCATACTCCCCCCTCCCCTCCCCTTTGTTTGTTTTTTTTGGAGAGACAGAGTCTCACTTTATTGTACTTGGTAGAGTGCTGTGGCAACCTCCAGGTCCTGAGCTTAGGCGATTCTCTTGCCTCAGCTTCCCGAGTAGCCAGGACTACAGGCACCCACCACAAAGCCCGGCTACTTTTTTGCAGTTTGGCCGGGACCAAGTTTGAACCCGCCACCCTCGGCATATGAGGCTGGTACCCTACCCACTGAGCCACAGGAGCCACACAGGAATTTAGAGGATACCCCCCCTCAAAAGAAATCTGAATTCGGGAAGCACCTGTGGCTCAGTGAGTAGGGCACGGGCCCCATATGCCAGAGGTGGTGGGTTCGAACCCAGCCCCGGACAAAAACTGCAAAGAAAAAAAAGAAATCCGAATTCGTGGTGCCAATGACAGATTTTTACATAAGTGAATTTTCATAAGGATCAGAAAAGATGAAATTTCATTGGATGTATTAATCATCATGGTTATCAAGGAAAGAGTAATATAAGATTAAATGTGACCTTAAAACCAGTATCAACTATAATATCTGTATTTGAAAAAATGTCCAAATCTTAAGAAAAAAATATACTGATAAATTTAGGCATTTTACAAGCTTCTGTAGACTTTCTTTAAATTGGTAGAAAGAAAATTTACCTAGCAATCTTGTTTGATTAATTTTCTGAATCGCATCAGTAACTGATCTTTTGTGAAATCTTTTTATTTTTTAATGTTTGGGATTCATTGAGGGTACAAAGAATTAGATTATACTGATTGCATTTGTCAGATCAAGTCCCTCTTATAATTGTGTCCTGCCCCCAAGAGGTGTGCTGTACACCAGGAACCAATCCCCCCCTCTCTGTGCCCCTTCATTCCCCTACCCCCCATCAACTCATCTGCTGCCTTTGTATTATAATAGCGAATACATTAGATTCTTGCTTCTCCCTTCTTGTGATGCTTTACTAAGAAGAATGTGTTCCACCTCCATCCAGGTTAATACCAAAGATGTAAAGTCTCCATCTTTTTTAATGGCTGAATAGTATTCCATGGTCTACATATACAACAGCTCGTTAATCCATTCCTGGTTTGCTGGGATTTAGGCTGATTCCACATATCGGCAATTGTAAATTGAGCCATAAGAAACAGTCTAGTGCAAATGTCCTTATGATAACCAGGATTTTTTTTTCCTTTGGGGTAGATACCCAGTAATAGGATTGCAGGATCAAATGAAAGGTCTAGCTTGAGTTCTTTGAGGATTCTCCATACTTCCTTTTGAAAAGGTTATATTAGTTGCAGTCCCACCAGCAGTGTAAAAGTGTTCCCTTCTCTCCACGTCCACGCCAGCATCTACAGCTTTGAGACCATGATGTGGGCCATTCTCACTGGGGTTAGGTGGTTTGCATTTCTCTGATGATTAGGGACAATGAGCATTTTTTTCATGTTTGTTATATATTCATCTGTCTTCTTTAAAGTAGGTTCTATTCATGTCTCTTGACCAGTTATTCATGAGATTGTTGGCTCTGTTTTTGTTGATTAATTTGAGTCTCTATATATCCTGGTTATCGTTTTTGACCAATCCATAATATGCACATATATTTTCCCATTCTGAAGGTTGTCTGTTTGCTTTGGTGGTTGTTTCCTTACCTGTAAGAAGCTTTTTAGTTTAATTAAGTCACATTTGTTTAACAAAAAATGACACTTGATCACTCATTTTCTATCTAATACATTATTTAATATTTTTATATTTCAATTATTAGGATGTTTACAGTGAAGTAGTAAATTAAATCAAATATTGCTATCTTAACAAAAAGCATACTTTTCTGATTACTTTTGCCGAAGACATAATCTTTATTCAGGATTTTTTAGAAGCCTCAGGTGTGTGATAGCAATTACCAAAGTAAAGGGCAAAATGAGAACCTGAGTAATTACAGACTTTGGAATTATTTATTTCTTGAAAACATGCAGTATAAGAGTGAATTACAAAAAGCTTTGCTGGGCAGTGTTGTGGCTCAGTGAGTAGGGCGCTGGCCCCATGTACTGAGGGTGGTGGGTTCAAACCTGCCCCCAGCCAAACAAAAAAACAGCTGGGCGTTGTGGTGGGCGCCTGTAGTCCCAGCTACTCGGGAGGCTGAGGCAAGAGAATCGCCTAAGCCCAGGAGTTGGAGGTTGCTGTGAGCTGTGTGATGCCACAGCTCTCTACCAAGGGTGATAAAGTGAGATTCTGTCTCTACAAAAAAAAAAAAAAAAAAAAGCTTTGCTTGACCATTTAAACTTTTTTTTGTTGTCGATTTTGGCCGGGGCTGGGTTTGAATCCACCACCTCCAGCATACCAGGCCAGTGCCTACTCCTTTGAGCCACAGGCGTTGCCCAACCATTTAAACTTTTTGTGGGACACATGGGAATTAGAAAATGAATTTGTATAATATTCTCAATCGAATATAAAATATACGGTTTGACAGAAATATCTTTTTTGCAGATACAGTTTCTGTCAACTCGTATATTTACATTCAGTTAAGAATATTATACATTCCTTGGAGAAGCATTTTATTTTTTTCCGTTATCTTTACATGTGCTTTTAAGTTTTAATTATTTTTTATTTGTTAAAAGACAAAGAATTAACAAATAAAGGGCTCCCCCCCCCAAAAAAAAATATTAAGAGAAATAAAACCTAGTAAAACACAAGCTACTTCAAGTCTGTAAATTCTGGGTAGGAAAGAACTCTGTATCATTTTTGGTCTTAATAGGTTTTAAGCTAATTTTTATTATTAAGGAATTTATTTTTAAAATGTACATCCCAAAAAATAGCTCTATTTTAATGCGTTTTTCCATCTGATCACCAACTATCTTTTTCATCATCTCCTTTGAACTTTTGAAAACCTTTAGAAGTGATTAAGAGGACTGATTTCGCATCTCAGAGGAAGTTCCCTGAGACACTTTAAAAATTATGAAAACAGCTGAATGAAAAAGATTATGAAACAATTTCTTCACAGAAATCATGGCAAGTTCTTCAGTCTCAAAAGACTGATTTTTTGAAATTTCATTTGAAAGAACAATTTAAGGATATCAATTCCCTGTTTCCTAGAAAAATTTACATTGGCTAGGTTCATAATAACAACTTAAATTCAGGTCATCACCTCAGGATGTTTGTGTTAAAATATCAAACAAAGAAATATGCTAGGAAACAAAAGCTTAGCACATTTTACATATCAAATATAAATAGGTAAAACGGATGTATTCATATTTTTATTCTTTCATTAGTGATCCTCCACTATCTATTAGAAGCCTTCATCTGTGCTAAGTATACAAATTTGATTAAGACGAAGCCCTTGAATTCAAGGAACTCATAACTTACTGGGTAAAAGGTTAACATAAATTGCAATGCCATGTTAGAAATGCAATTTTTACAAGCTCCTAGGAAAACTAAGAGGGAGAAAAAGCAGTGAGTATGCAGAAAATGTTTTACGGAGAATATAGTCTAGAATCAGATTTTAGGTGGGCACAGTGGCTCTTACCTATAATCCTAGCATTCTGGGAGGCCATGGCAGGCAAGTGCCTTAAGCTCAGGAGTTTGAGACCAGCCTGAGCAAGAGAGAGATCCACATCTCTACTAAAAGTAGAAAAATTGGCCAGACTTTGTTGTAGGTGCCTATAGTCCAGGCTACTCGGGAGGCTGAGGCAGGAGGACTGCGTAAGCCTAGGGATTTGGGTTGCTATGAACGAGGCTCACACCATAGCACTTTAGCCTGGAGAACAGAGTGAGACTCTGGCTCAATAAATAAATAAAAATAAAATTTAAAAAACTGAATTAGATTTTGGAGAATGAAATTGCTATGAAATAGGTGGAAGGATGCTAGGGAGAAATAGTTCCAGGACAGACCATAAACATCAAACAATACAAAAGAATTTTAGTATCTCAGAGGTGTAGCAATTCCTACTAAGGATTTAGGCTTGACTTCTATAAACAATTGGATTCTCCAAGCATCTTAAGTGAGAATTACACAGTTTTGTTTTCAGAACACGATTTGGCAATAGTACTAAGGACTAATTAGCAGCAAATATAATCTAGGTGACACTAAAGCTGTGGGAAGAAACACACTGATGAGAAAGTTAAGCGTGAAAGGGCCATTTCAATATATTGCCCCAGTTTCTGACTCAGGTGTTTGGGGCATGGTTATGGCAATAATCAAACTAGGATAAAAAACTTTCAAAGATTTCAAGGTTTGGAAATACTCATCTTTATCAAAATCTAGTAATGACCTCACATAGTGCATGGTGTTGTTGACAAGAATAGAGTAGCATGTTAGGAATATGTCTTTGATTTTTATTTTAGCCTAAAAAAGAATCACCACTTATACTTACAACCATAAAATTTCAGAACAGTTATTACAGGTTCCCAATGAGCATTACAGGTAGTGGATATGTTCAGTGACTGAAGAGCTCACATATGCCTATAAATGACTTGAGAAAATGGGCTCGGAACCCGTAGCTCAGTGGTTAGGGCTCCGGCCTCATACCCCAAGGGTGGCAGATTCAATCCCGGCCCGGACCAGCTAAACAACAATGACAACTGCAACAACAAAAATAGCCAGGCATTGTGGTGGACGTGTATAGTCCCAGCTACTTGGGAGGCTGAGGCAAAAGAATCGCTTAAGCTCAAGAGTTAGAGGTTGCTGTGAGCTGTGACCCCCCCCACACACACACACACGGCACTCAACCCAGGGCAACATAATGAGAATCTATCTCAAAGAAAAAAGACTGGGGAAAATTCACAAAGAGATTTTATATATGAGTAAAAAGAAAGATGTCCAAGCAAATGAATAAATAAGATTCTACAGGTATCGAAGGCAGGGCACAAAAGCAGCGTTCAAGAGAATACAGTTTTTTGTATAGGCGAGGTATCAATAGGTTTGATACAAATACCAACATATAGCTTGTGTTTTGTGGTGTTAGCCAGAGGCAAGATCACTATTTAGATGATTACAATAATACAAATAGATGTAGCATATGCTGAAATGGATTGGTATTACTACTTTTGAAAGGTAATGCTGCTTTCAGAATTCAGAGTAATGCTTTTACATAGAATAAAAGAAGTGACAGTTAATAGATTTTTTCCAAAATAATTTATTTTCTGTCAATTGTAAGGGACAATTTCATTTCCAATTGCATATAAGGAAGAATGAGAAGAGTTACAGTATAAAAGTTTTGACATGTTTGAAAAAACAAACACGTAGCTCTAACCATTAGAAATTGGAAGCCATTTAGTAAGTTCCACCTGTATCCTTCTAAGATGCACCGTAGGTGTGGCCCCACCAATGACCCTCCCTCCACCCAGCCTCCTAAGAAAATGTCATGAAGGCTATGTTATACAATCTGAAATGTTTTCATCACACTGTTTATGAAACAAGCACATTGTACCCCTTGATTGCACTAATGTACACAGCTATGATTTAATAAAAAAAAAAAGAAAGAAAAATTGGAAGACATTAGAGATCATGTTCTTCAGAACTTCATTTTACAAATAAGAACCAGAGAGCTTTAAATACTTGTCAAAGATGAAAAAAGAATTAGAGGAAGACCTGGGAATAAAGCTGTTTCCAGTTTAGTCTAAGACTTTATCTATTTAAATCCAGAGAAAACAAGTGCAAATAAAGGGGAAAGCAAGAGGAAGACATGCAAAAAATATGAGTATACAATTAAAAAAAAAGGAAAAAAATTGAATATATTCACTGACTCAGGTTAAAAGTGGAAGGAGAATTTTTCTTGAGCTCCAGATGAATTTACCCAGGATCACATCCGTATTTTAGTTTCAGAATTTAAAATGCTGCCTAAGATTTTTATGAATTACTGTGGGAAGATGCTTGTGTTTTGTTACCTTCCTTTGCCTTGAAGGCTCTGGATTCTGCTTACTACACTCATCACTATGTAAAAAGCACTTCTTCCTTGGCCCTCCTGTGTAACTGAAGGTCAAGGTTTGTCCTGCTCTTTTGTTCAAAGGATTCATCATCAAAATATATTTCCCTATCTGGCCACTTATTTTTACAGAATTTAAAAATTAGCTCTAATTTCCTAGTGGCAGTTTCATCATTCTTTATTGAGTTAATATATTTAATATGATGTTTCCACTTCACATTAAGCAGAAGCAGATTGTTGTGTAGGCTTAGTTTTTGGATTGCATTGTGTTATGAAGCCAGTGTTAAGGCCATTGATAGGGCCGACATGAGGTTCTTGCATCAACATGTTTAAAGAATATTAAACCAAAAGAAAGTAAATTTTATTCTGGAGGTAATGATCTAAGACATTTATGTAAAATTACAAAAAAAAAAGTTTTATTTTCACTTCATATTTGAAGCAGAAAAACATTCCATTTGGGACAGCACCTGTGGCTCAAACGAGTTGGGCACATGCCCCATATGCCAGAGGTGGGTTCAAACCCAGTCTCAGCCAAAAGAAAAAAAAAAATTTCTATTTTGTTCACTTAAAATATGGAAAAGCTTTGGGAATCTGGAAAATCAAATGGAGTCAGTAAATGAAACTTTATATGGATTATCATTCAACTTCCAAAGGAGAGGGTTAAAGGACATGACCTCTTTAGAAAACTATGATCCCATAAGAACCTTCTAGAATAAAATAAATTGAAGCAGTTCATGGTTCTAGAGAAAGCTTTAACTCGTGGTGCATCAAAGTAACTTGACACATTCTCTGACATTTGATGTTGATTATAATCAAAGGTGGGAGCTGTGTGTGAGAGGATTTGCTAAATGGCCTGTGAGACCTATGTCTTTAACACAGCTGATAGGTCCCACGCTGGAGCTAATCTCTACCTTTTCATTAATAACCTTCTATTAAAAAACAAAAATGAGTATCATAACTTATCCGTCCTTCAAATTCACACAACTAAAAAATACGGCAGGGGAAATAGAGTCCTTTTGATCTTTGACCAGAGGGTGGGAGTTTTCTATCTAAACTTGCATCAAAAATAAAATTTTAAGATCAGTTAACAGTGACATTTAGAATTTATGAACTTTGACTCTGCACTATTTTGCATTTTCCTTCCAATTTTTCTCTTTATTTTCTATGCTCCTGTTTTCAGTTCCAGTTTTAAAAGAATATTAGATGCCTGGAAATAGAGATGAAACCTACTGTGTCTTTGAACTTGCTTATGCTGACTGCTGTGTTCTTGTTACCCCCAGGGACGGAAGGAGCAGTGTTCGGGCACTCTGTGGAGACGCCTCACATCAGAGCAGAACCATCCCAAGACCTCAGGTAAGTGCTTCTTCTTACACCTGTGTCATTGTATCCATTCCTGCAGGTCATCCTTGGTACATAAAGAACTAAAAATATGTGCTACATACTTGTAGGGAGGATTGACCTTGTCTAACTCCATGGTAAATAGGGGTTAAGGACAAGGCAATGTGGGTTATTGTTCTAAGTTTGTCTAAACTTTTTCTTAATTTTTCTTAATATTACTATGAATGCAATAGTAAATATATCTGCAGGAGGATTACGGGGAAGAAAAGGAAATTGTTTTAATAATGAAATATATGACGTACACAGGCACAGAGAAAGAAGCTGGAAAGTAGAAAGCTATGGATGATCTCAGAGTATCATACAGAGAGAAATTAAGTAGAAAAGGGCAGAATTAATTACCCTCTGATGGGTTTCTCAGTCTGATAGTCCCAGTGAAATCAGCTCCTTCCTGAAATTGTGATGTTTCTAGGAGGCACAGTTATACGTAAAAGAACTCCTTACCAAAAGATTGTGAGATGTCAACGTTAAGAATTAATATTTGAATCATTCCCAGGGTAATCATGACCACTGTTGTAAAAGGTGAAATGTCAACCTGCAGATCCTTGGATGTTCTTAATTCAACAAGTAAATTGTGACTAGGGGATTAGAGATGGTTTACATAATTTATTTCAGAAAGGTAAATTATATTCCCAAATGCTTTTGCTGTTGTATAAGAAAAATAAAAAATGATAGTGATAGTGAAAAATAAATCATATGCTAAAAGTCACTTTTAATATCAGATCAAAATGTCAGTCTTGAGACAGAATCTCTTTGCAACAAAAATATTAAGTAAACAAAGCCTGTTTCTAAGCCTATCATAAAGACTGGTGTTCAGTCCTTCCAATTTAATGCATAGATAAATACTGAAAACAGAAAATAAAGTTGAAAATTTTAAGGCCACAGACTCCATGCTTTTACAACAGTGAATTCGGTAGAACTTGACAGTTCTGAGATCAAATTTCCTAAAGGATTCAGTTTCCCACTAGTTAAAGCAACAGCTATGAACTAAAGAATGAGCCAATGAAAATTAGAAAAAGGCGACCCATTTCATGTACCAGGGCATATTTTATAAGAGCAAAATATTTATTTACTATGTGCAGTAAGCTATTTAAAAGTATTGAAGAATGTGTGTCAACATGCTCTTATTGTCTTATTATCTGCTGTGGTCTTGATTTAGGGTTTTTTTCCTCAGAACAGAACTCACATCTTCCCTTTCAGTAGTGAACAGCCAGCACTGTGTCTTATATATAATAGTTTGATACATATTAGTTAATCTGAATTACTGAAACTTAGGGAAACAAATAAGTGTGATAGAAAGAATCACTGTGGCAACAGTTATTGTATTAATATTACAAAGACAGGTGACTAGCACTGATTCCAATTGTTTTTCATCTGTTTTAATACCAGTGTTGACCAATTTAGTCAAATTTTTAAACATTGTTACTTCTAACATTTTAATAATTATATACATGTCCTGTAATTTTTACAATGAAGAGTCTATTACCAAGGGAGAAATAAGAATCAACTGGTTTTAAAGTTATTTTTGCTAACATGTCTCAAAATTCATTAAATGTGAAAGTGAACTAAATTATAATTAGTATGCAGAGTTTCTGGTTTGTATTTTCTACTTATTCATCATTAAACACTGCTGTAAATTAGACTTACAATCTAGTGTTAAAAGCAGCTTGGCAACCCTCAAAATAAGTGGTAATAAATTTCAAAACTGAGATGCAAAGTACAGTAATTATGGAGATATTTCTTTATTTATTTGTGATTGGTGATTAAGAGCGATGTGTCTAAGAAGCTATTCATAAGCTTTGGTGACAAATTTCCTTTCAAAGCAGTAAGAAGTACTCCTACTTGACATTTAATTCTAATCAACAAGGTGACGTTAGTTGGCCAATAAGTACAATGATCATTTGGGGTATAGGTCGCTGTGTTATCTCTGGATTTGTTATTGTCAGAAATAAGAGACTTTAGAACATTCCTAATGTTTATTATAGAACATGGATAAAATTTTGGTTGAGGAGTGGAGCAGATTTGAAGAATTTATTTATTTAGCAGATGTTTGATGGATGTTTAATACATACCAAGTTCTGTGTTAGTTTTCCTGTGCATTTTAAACCTCCAAGTTTAAATTCTTACATAAGGTGACATTGTTTTGTAGAAGGGATCTGAATTTTAAAAAGCTAAGAAATTCATGCCAAGTAGTTGATAAAGACATAATAGTAAGTTTTCTTGAAATTGCCCAAGTACTAATGTTCTTTCTTTTTATTTCTTACATTTAATGTGTAGGTAAATTATTACAGTTCAAAGAGTTTCTGTACTCCATGGTGAGAAGTGATGAAACTCATTATGTAATGCCCATTACCCAGAGATTGTTTGGCTCTCAGATCTATTAATGTTCCAAGAAGAAGAAAATAATATGGGCTTGGAATTAGTAAAGTGAATTAAAATTTAATCATATAATTGACATATTTTCCATCATCCTCATCCTTGTACAAACACAATTTTAAAATGAAATGTTAAGGTTCACAAGCTCCAAGTTAATCTCTGAGAACACATGGAACCCTAATTTCCATATTTAAAGAAAAGCCACCATTTATTAAGTAGGAAGAATTTTGCCCTCAGACATCTCAACAAAGGGGGTAAATTACTTTGCTGATATTTTTCTAGATATGAGAAAAGATTATGTTTCTACTTTTATTCCTACTTTACTCATAATATTGAGAATTCTCTTGAAGATCTAGGTTATACATTTGTATAACACCTTAAAAACAAAATCCTTCTGCCTTTTTGGTACATAAAAGCCATAAAAAAAAAAAAAAGAAAGAAAAAAACAGAATTGCTTTGAAAAACAGGTCATGGGAAGACTCCAGTTTGACATTAGTCCTTCTCTCTGATAATCCCTTGGTACCCAACGAAAGCTAGTATGAAATTCACTGATACATTTTCTTTAACACTTTCAAAATGAATACAGTTGTAATTCACCAGTATCATTAGTTGATCACATAGAAATCTGTAAGCATTGCCAATAAACTTGGGTTTCATTTTTCAATAAGTCTTTCTAGAAGGTGTTATTATACTAATAGAGTGAAGAGTTTAATTGAAAGTCCCAACTATATAAAAAAAAAAAGGAAAATCCCTCTATAATGTTAGTAAGATGGTCTATGGCACCCTCTTCAGCAGAGGCATAAGAATTCTGTAAAGGAGAGAAGTAGGGCATTATTTAACTATTGATCCATGCATACTATGTTGCTAAGAATCTATTTATTCGCAGTTCTAGAAGAGAGTCCAGAATATTCTAATGGGGATTTCATGGTGACTTGAGGAGTCTGCGATATCTAGAGGAAATTTATACAGCTAAGACTTAAGCAGGAAAAAACAAGAAACAAAAAATCACAGCTACGTTTTATATTCTTTATGGCTTAAAAGCAAACTTATATACATTTTTATCATGTCAGCAAACAACACAGAGGCTCAATATTTCTAAGAGAATGGATGTACAATCCTCTCTCTACACACATTGTTATGGGTATGCTTTCAAAGAGTGCCTGTGTTTTTTAAATATCATTGTGTTTACCTTTTCATTTCTGATCTTTGAACATCTACTTTGGTAGTCTTTTCTATCTTTAATATTTTAATGCAATAATTGTCACACACATTGAAAATGCTTTCTCACAATGAAGCATTTGCTTATTTCTGCAAAATGTGTGTATATGTCCGTAAAATATGTTTCTATGCAATATTTTCCTGTCCTTAAACAGACTTTCTGCTTTGTTTCAAAGCTTTCTATCACTTGTACTTCCAATTTTCTGTTTATTTTGTATACTAGGTTATTTATGTCTTAGTTTTTATTTGCAATAAATGAAATTTGAAGTTTTCTAAATTTTTCTAATTTTCTACTGAAAGTTATAGCCTATGATTTATTTTCATATTTTTGCAGAGTGTTAATCTAATTTTATTTTTTAAAACAAATAAGTAAATTTATAAGCCTTACTTATCAACAATCTAGTTTACCCCAAAATGATTGTTATATTAATCAGATATTAATTTCTCAATGTAAGAAATTCTTATGATCTGCTTTAGATTCTCTTGTGTTCCATGAAGCAAATTTCTATTGCTACTCTAGTATTTTTTTAACTAAAATAACTTTAAATTGAGTACTAATTTTTAAAATTCCCATATTATCATTAACAATTTCAACAATTGCCACACATACTTTTTTTCCCAAATATTTTAACATAGTTTTTTTTCTGTTTCAGAGGCCCCCAATGAAACTTTTGTAAAGATTTTATTATAAATTTAATTATTTTTAAGAAGTATTGATATTGGATGAGTTTATTTTTAATCCAGAAATATATCAAATTATTGAACTTTTAGATGAAAAGTAAAAAGGTCAAATATATTATATTTACGATTCAGTGCTGAATATAAACAAATCATATACTACGTACTTTTATAAGATTTCATCTACTTTACAAATTGTCTGTCTTCTGTGATATTTTCTGTGTCCATAATGATTTTTGCTTTTCACTTTTGCAATAAGCTGAGTATATTATATGAACATTTTATGTTTATTTACATATTTTTCTAATGATGGACACTTGTGATGTTTCTATCAAATGTCAAGAATATGTGGCCTTGGGTGGCACCTGTGGCTTAGTGGGTAGGGTGCCAGCCCTATGTACAGAGGGTGGCAGGTTCGAACCTGGCTGTGGCCAAACTGCAACAAAAAAAAATAACCAAGCATTGTGCCATGGCACTCTGAGGGCGACAAACTGAAAATCTGTGTAAAAAAAAAAGAAAAAGAAAATGTGGCCTACTCCTAAGTTGCTAAGATATTTTCCTTTAAAACCCTATGTTTTTAACTTTTACTTTGAGACAGACTCTATGTTGCCCTTGGTAGAGTACTGTAATGTCACAGCTCACAGCAATTTCAAACTCTTGGGCTCAAGCGATTTTCTTGACTCAGCCTCCCAAGTAGCTGGGACTACAGGTGCCCACCACAGCACCTGGCTATTTTTAGAGATGGATCTTGTCTTGCTCAGGCTATTATCAAATAAGTAAAAGTTAAGGTTGAGCACCATGCCTCACGCCTGTAATCCTAGCACTCTGGAGGCTGAGAAAGGCTAATCACAATTTAGGCCTGGCTATTTTTAGAGATGGGTCTTGTCTTGCTCAGGCGATTATCAAACCTCTGAGTTCAGGCAATCCTCCTCTCTCAGCCTCCAGAGTGCTAGGATTACAGGCGTGAGGCACCATTCTCAACCTTAACTTTTACTCCTTTTTTTAAGATGATAAATATTATGTTTTGTGTATTTTACCACAGTAAGAAAATTAAAAGGATGCGACACTCCCTACCCCAAGACCGAGTCCCCTGGAATTTTGATTTCTCAGGCTTGTCCACACTGAGCTTCCAGCCATTCATCAATGGTTTCTCTACCTAGAACTGGTTACTTGTGATTTCCTTTGTCTGCCTGTCATAGCTTCTACTTTTGGTTATAGTGCTTGTGGTTCATTTTGTCCATAAAGATATGCGGTTATCTTAGCACCATTTGTTGACAAGAATTTGCTTTTCCCAATGGATCCCTCTATTTCTTTTATCAAAAATCAGTTGACCACCCCAGTGAAAGTCGATTTCTGGAATCTCTATTTTACTCCCTTGTTCTCTGTTATCTTTTCCCAGCATTCTCTTGGCTACTGTAGTTCTGTAGTAAGTCTGTAAGTTCTCCAACATTGTCTCTATTTACAAGGTCGCTTTGTGTACTCTGGAATTTTGTACTAGCTACAGAATACTGAGAAATACCCCAGCTACATTAGCTTTAAGTATGTCCTAGGTAAAATATGGAAAGAGAGCCTGCTTCTCAGTGGTGGGATGATTTAAAGATAATCCACACAAAGTTTCAAGTGTAGAATAAGCTCTTGGTATAAACACTAGTTTTTATTATGTTGCTACAATGATATGGGTAGCTTGCTAATACAAGAGGGTGAATCTAACCATGTTTTGCTATGAGTACGTGATTCTAAGTGGCTTCTGACTATGATTTTATTTATACAGTAACTGAGCTGTATAAATAAAAGATTAGAACTAGATTTAAAATTTGAAGTAGAATTCATGTGTTTCTTAGCCAAACTCATTTAATTCTTTCATTAGGTTGATGTAACTCTTGTGCATAGTAATTCATTTCAATGAGTCTTTAACCTCAATTTCCCCATTTGGGGGGCATAACTTTATAGTATGCAACAACATTTTCAATATAGGTAATTTTTTTTCTGTTACCTTGCAAATGAATAATGTAACAGAACTGGGAAAATATTTAGAAAATCAGTGAAATATGTACATATTATACCATATTCAACCCATTTGATAAGCTGGAAATAGGAGATGCCTATTTTTAACCTCAAATCTTTTAAACTTCCTATATAAATATTTCTTCTATAGTATTTTTGGATAGATAAGATCATAATCAAATACCTCTCTAATTTCAGTGCCTTTTCCAAATGTGATTAAACCACTTGTGCTTAAATGCAAAATTACTTTCTTACCATCAAAATTCATGCAGTTTAATTCTCTTGGAGTTCGTATGGAGGTGTGGAGCAAAATTTGCACACCATTAGTAGAAAAATGTACTTTTCTCCTATTTAGCATGTGATAGATGTGTACATTTATATGTAAATATAGATGCACCCACCGTTATTGATTTTGGATGATTCAGCTACAGCACGTTCTTGTGTTCACAATGAAATTATGCTAATTACAATAGTATCAACTTGAAGTATTTCGGTTTCCATGTACATGGTAAACCAGTTATGATTTTTCTGCCTACGAAAAGTTAGTTTATGCTGTAGAAAACCTTACACATTAGTTTATAATCTTGCTTTAATTTGTATATTCATTTCACTACCACATGTTCATTTGAACATAAAATTAAGAAATTCTCCAAATAGTCTAATAAAGTTTTATTATAGACCCTTTAACTGGACATTTACTAATGTCTATTATGAAGTTACTTACTCGTATAATGGATACTATTAAAAACTGCTATTTTTAATAACGTTTGTATTATTTCTTATACACAGACTACATTTAATTTTATCAAATTAGCAAAATACAGAATGAAACTTGTGTAATTCAAAGTCTTAATAACTCAGCACTGAGGGCATTTGGCACTACTATAAAAAGCTACCACTTTACTGATGTTTTTGCTTATTACCCTCCCCAAACCTCTAACGCAGCTGTTCTCAAGCTGTGGCTCGCAACCCACAGGAACTGTATTTAAAGGGCCGTGGCCTTTGAGAACCGCTGCTCTAACGCCTACAGAATAAACATCCCACCACCTGGGACTTGACTTAAGTAACAGATCACAATGAACGATTTGAGACCAATTATGTTGATTCCTTCTTCTATCCTATAAATCAAGAAAACAAGACTTCAACTCCAAAAGCAAAAGATTCTCATGAATCTTAATTTCCTTCTGATGTTCTCAGTCATTGTCATTGCACCAAATGATTCTGCTTTTTTTAAGGAGGGTGGTTAACTAAAATTTCCTTAAGGTTAGGAAACTGGGGAGTCTCTGTCACCACCACTTGTGGCCAGGGATGCTGATTAGTTAGTGAAGGGGCAAACATCAATGGGGATGGGGAAATAAGTCAGGGGCAGAGATCCCATTAATGCCTCAAAGTACTTTCCTAACACATACTTATCTCCCTTAATCCCTATAGCAATTTCACAAATAAACATTGTAATTGTCAAATTGGAGGTGATGAAATGGATGCTGCTGGCCAACATTCTAAACTCAGGTCCAGGCAGCTCTCATGATTTCCTGCCTCTTAGATAGGGATCCCAGGCAGAAAAACACTCAGCTTCATGACTGCTTTGACAACAAATACCTGAGGTCTACGATGGATATAAATATTATTTTCTGGTTAAATATTCATGATAAAAACAAAATGGAAAAACCCAAACACCCAGAAATACTGTACGTTTTAATGTTCCTTTACCAATGTCACACATATATTAACCTTTCCCACATTTAATGTACATATTCAACTGTGAAATACACACATAATAACACCAACCTATTATCCTGGGAAATAAACTAAACCATATTAATTATTGGATATAGTAAGTGTGCTTTTTCTCCTATTTGTAAGTGCACCGTTTGTGCTGCTTTTACTATTAGACGCATGACTTGTTTTAGAACATGAGTTTATTTTGATTCAGTTCTTGTCTGAGTGCTGTATGAATGGTTCAGTCATATCCCAAACTTATATAATTACAATTAGTGTTTAGATCATATTTAAAACTTATACAATTACTATTTAGATCATGAGCAAATGGAAATAGTGGCGGCCACAGATAATAGCACTCAAGGTGTTAGGTTTGACAGTATATCGGGGAAATCAGTTATAAACTACACATTTGAACATTCTGATTTTGAAATTTTAATACTGTGTGTACAGTAAATTTTACTAAGTAGGATGATTTTTTTCTTTTGAATTATTCAAATGTTTTGTGTTTTTGTGAAAACATTGGGTTTTCATTTATAAAAATAACATACAGGCATATTTTTAAAGAATCAGATATATTCAAAACCTGGTCCTTCCAAGGATTATATGAAGGTGTCCAAGGGGCCCATAGAGCTGAAAGTTCCAAAGTTGCTTTGGTGAGTGAAGAAAACATCACTGCAGAGTGAACATGTTGAAATCACGTCTAAAGGCTGGCTCTGCTCCTTCAGTACCACTTTTAAGCCTTTAACTTCAATTCTAAGAATGAGCTGAACTTCCGAGATCTAACCATTTGATGTAGTTCTTTCTATAAAACGACTCCTTAATGCGTTAAGGCAATATGTTGCCTAAAAAAAAATCAGCTGTGGATAATGGTGAATGTGAGCCTGAAGGAAACTTCCCTTGCCTTAAAGTCCTGTGATGGAGGGGGACCACAGGCATGGACAACCCAGGACAGACTTATCCCCAAAGAATGACTCTTGGATATTACTTCTAATGCTAGCACTTTTTACCACTGAAGTCTAGTCTTCTATATTCTGTTTTCCTTGCTTTTTTCCCTCTAGTTGTATATTTGAAGGTAATTTCGATATTGCCTCCAACTCTTTTTTATTGTAGGCACAACTCTCTAAAACGCTTTCTTCCCCTTATAATTTCTGTAAGCATCCTATAATCACATTGGAACCTTCTGTTTGATTTCCGTGTATTAGCTTCCATTTTATTTTTCTTTCTCAGACTAATGCCACTCATTCTGTGGGCCAGCAGAGGTTAGATGAGATCAGAAATGTCTTATTTCCTTATTTGAATGAATTCCCTGAGGTGTAATAAGGACTTTGAATTTTTCAAGTTTGCAGAATGGTGCCTGTGCCTGGAAGTTTGCAATGTTAAAGTTCTCCCCTTTGCTAGATAGGGACTCTTTTCGGAGGACTACACATCCCCTAAGTGGTAATTATTTACTGAAATTCTGTTATTTCTATTGGTAATATATAATGGAGTTAAACAAGCAAACTTATCACAATCTATGTTTCAGGGTCATTGTGACGAGAAACAACATAAGAAACTGTTACTAAATTATTTTATAAATAAGGGTAAACAATTGATGTGAACAACTGAAGGTATTTATAAAGAATGAACAAACCGAGAAGGCAATCCGAAATTTTTTAAAACTCATTTTGGCTTTTTTTTTTTTTTTTTGAAATGGCAAGGATTTTTATTTATATCCCCCTGTGTATTTGTTTGGCTGGACTTTTCAGCTCATATTGTCTTTTAGTTCACCAGGATTTTTCTCTTTTCTACTAATAATTCCCTCGCCCACCCTTAGACTTGAATCACCCACAAGATCCTTGATAATGGAAGCTCCTCGAGGGGTCCAGGTGAGCGCCGCTGCAGGAGACTTCAAGGCCACCTGCAGGAAGCAGCTGCATTTGCAGTCAACTGAGGGAGAGGTGAGTCCCAGGGGGCAGAGGCTGGGCCTTCACTGGCGAGCCTGCGTCTTCTATTATATCCATGTACTTTGAGGTGAAACGTGAAGAACTAGTTCGTGAGAAAGCCTGAGTTCTAAAAGTATCAATACTTCTTGAATAGGAAATTTGGTAAGCCTTATGTTACTCTTTAAAATGAAATACCCATTATTTTCTCCAGAAAGATATTCATTGGTCAGTGATACGTGGGGCATCTAAATCTCTATAGTTTCAAAATCAGCAGATAAACATATCAATATGGGGCCAGCGCCCTACTCCTTTGAGCCACAGGGCCGCCCAAGATAGTCCTTGTCTTTTCTGTATTCTTGTGTTCTTCAAAAAATTCTTCATTGGTGGTTTGTTTCCATAGAAAGAGTGCCTATATTTTTCTAAAAGAAAGACAAAGTATTTTATCATGTATCTTAATGGTATTTGCTGGATAAAGACATCGACCTTAATATTTTTCTTCCATGTCACTTTTTTCATTAAGCATTTCCTTTAAGTGTTAGTTTCATTCCTTAAAACACTGTATATTTTTTAAACCACTGCCTGTTCAAAATAACCCTTCGTCCTTGAGGTTCCACTCTTTCACTATAATGTGAGAGGTATAGATAGTTTTTACCTTGCTTGCTATATAAAATATGATTTTTGTAGGCTGGATACAACGGCTGATACCTGTAATGCCAGCCCTCTAGGAGGCTGAAGTGGGTGGATTGCCTGAGCCAGAGCGAAACCCTACCTCTACTAAAAAAGAGAAAAATTAGCCAGGAATGATGGTTCATGCCTGTAGTCCCCGCTTCTTGGGAGGCTGAGGCAAGAGGATTGCTTGAGCCCTAGAGTTTGACATTGCTGTGAACTTCCCAGCACTCTGTCTGCCCAGAGTGACAGTGTCTTCAAAAAAAAAATTGTGATGTCCTTGCCTCCAGATTCACATTTTTGTCAAATCTGATGATTCCTCAGTACCATCTCTTTCGATATTAGCTCTTACACATTTTCTCTCTGGCCTTTTGATGACACTCTGAGACATTATGCCTTTCCATGTTCTTAGCTCTCTCAGCCTCCCCTTCCCAGTTTCTGCTTCTGTATCTCTGGGTTTGAATCTGTTTGCCGATGTCTCTCTCTGCATAGAATCCAGCTGTTTATTCTTGGGTTCCTCCTGAGTATCTAGTCTTCATACGTTGAGCTTTTAATTTTAGTTTGTCTTTTTAATTTCTCGGCGTCTCCTCTGTTCTCTTTCAAATCTGCCTGGACATCTTGTTGGTTTCTCTTTGGTTTGTTTCTGATTCCATCTGGATTGTTCTAAATGCTTACACACGATTTACATTCCAGTCAGGGTCTGTTTAATAGAACTCTCAAAGTCCTTGAAGGTAAGCATCTGTCATACTGTTCCAACCAATTCATTTCTTGAGTATCTTTTTTACTTCTTGTATTTATTTATGTTCTTATAAACTCACAAAAATCAAATGGAGAACAGAAAGGATAAGTTGAGTGAGATCCTTGGGAGCATTTCACAACCTCCTAACAATGAAGGCATAAATTAATAGAAGCAAAATGGGGATACTCTTTTTTTGTATCTTTATGCCATTATTGATTCAAAATAAATTTTAGTTATTCACTTTGCAGGACCATCTTAGGGGATATTATAACTGCAGTGATCTAGAACTCTGCTTTATAACATTTTTTAAACTATATCCATGTATCCTTTCAGGATTTCTTTCTGCTGTAATTGCAGACTATAATAATTTGTATGACACAGCAAGAGAGAAATCTTTCCTAGACATCTTGCATTCTTTTTAAGGATTTGCTTTTCTCATGCTAATTGTTTCATTCAAATTACTCATAATAAACGATGCCCTAATACATATCAGTGGATATGAATCCCTGTTCTGCTCCAACTTATGAATCATTTACTTGTGTTCTTGTATTTAACCTACAGCCAAATCTTTTGATTCAATTACAGGTCGGCATTTGTCAACTGAATATTATGCTGTAAATAAATCATGGCCAGAGGTTTTTATCAGTGGTTTACTTTTTATATTAATAAAATACAGAAAGGCACAGAACTTTATACTAAAATAGAATGCAATTTCCTCATGAGGAAGTACGAAATAAAATCTTTTTGCTACATTGACTATGCCAAAGAAAGGCAGATTGAGTAGGTACTGAACAATAACCTACTTAATATCAAAGCAGACATGGTATTGAGGTTTCCATAATCCCAGATGCAATGTAGAAGAATGAAATTGTAACTCATTTCTGACATAGGGTGTGGAATTTCAAATTCAACTCTGACGGCACCACAAATCCTAATTGCAAATGGAATATTTTAAGGGCAAGTGCAGCCTGATTAACATATGCCACAAGATCAGAGAGAAAACCAATTATTTGGAAAAATCAATTAAAGTGATGTGCCTGATTGGGGTAAGTGAATTCTTGGTAGAGAAAAGACCACAATTTAATAGCTCAGAGGGGTGATTTTGAGAGCGAGGAAGAGTTTTGGAACAAATGGATTCTATGGCTTACAGGGCAGTGTAAAATACCAACACCAGTGTTAGAAGTTGGAAAATGAACAGCCTCATAGTAACTATCTTGGCAGAACAGAAAAAGGCATGGCTGAGTCCACAGTTCCTGGGCATGTAGTGTTGGAAGGGAATACACATAAAAGTCCTTTTTACCTTGTGGCTGATTTTTCTATCTCGAGTCAGGAAAATTACACTTTTTTTTTTCTTTCTAAGGACCCCATATGAAATGAATTTATCTATTAATAAAATCTACCTTTTTTTTTTTTTTTGTATGAGTGAAGCTCCAGTTTGGGTATCACTGCCCAGAGTAACCCTGGAAGGGGTGGAGACCAGCCCTGTGGCTCTACTGCAGCACCTGCATGCCATCAGGCCCAAGTGTTCCAAACCTCACTCCATCAATGAAGTTTCCACCTGCAACCACTCACTGTGTTAAACACCTTCTCACTGCAGGTATTCACCCAAGTTATTCCCATGGAAAGACTACCAGTTCCGAAAATGTAAAAACCAGAGGTGAGGCGCAGTATAAGCCAGACCCTCGGAGCCACCAGGGCTCACTGGTGATACAAACTCTCTGTGCTTACAAATGAATGCACGGTTTATAATCTTAGAGTCACCGATCAAACCCCATGGCCCTTCACTTGTAATAGCCCACTCCTTATTATCAATGTCTCAAGGTTTCTTGGCACAAACCAGTTCCTAACATTTTCTTAACGTACCCCCAAACCTTTAGACCAGGCATGCTCAAACTTTTTTCACAGGGGGGCAGTTCACTGACCCTCAGACCATTGGAGAGCCAGACTATAGTTTAAAAAAAAAAATCTTAGCAGGGTACTGGTAAAACTTATTAAATGTAGAGTATCAATGTCTTTATATAGTGATCAGGAAAATGCCATGAAGACTATCTCTAACAGTATGATCAAAATATTTCTGATTGTATATGAAGCACATTCTGCCCTATGATTGCACAATGTACACAATTATGATTTAGTAAAATTATTTAAAAAAAAAAAAAGAATGTAATCTACATGAAAAGAGGGACTTTGTTTTTTTTACTGCTATATCCTAAGCAACTAAAGCAGTACCTGGCACAGAAAAAGTACTCAAAAAATATTTACTGAATGAATATATGCAAGCTCATGACATTTTTTCCATAAGGATAAGCAGTAGATGTAAAAAGATTCTGAAAAGTAAAACATGCTCCATGCTTTAGCTTCCTCATCTGGAAAACAGGGTTAATGATCATACTTATCTCATTGGGTTAATATGAAAATTAAATGAGTTAATATATACAAAATACTTAAACCATTACTTGCACATGTTAAGTATTACATAAGTTTCTGATTTAAAAAAAGCTGATAGGCTTGGCGCCTGTGGGCTAAGGTGCCAGCCATGTACACCTGAGCTGGCAGGTTTGAATCCAGCCCAGGCTCGACAAACAACAATGACAGCTGCAACCAAAAAATGGCCAGGCGTAGTGGCAGGTGCCTGTAGTCCCAGCTACTTGGGAGGCAGAGGCAAGAGACTCACTTGAGCCCAGGAATTGGAGGTTGTATGAGCTGTGATGCCACGGCACTCTATCCAGAGTGACAGCTTGAGGCTCTGTCTCAAAAAAATAAATAAATAAATAAATAATAAAAAAAACTGATAGGAGTATTTAAAAATGTGCACATTCACATGTCCAGTAACACCAGGGAGGAATATTTTCTAATTCTGCAGCAATGGCAAACTATACAAAGTTCTGCTTATTTGAAGGAAATTTCATGGAAAGGGGGAGTATGAGAAAAAATAAATTTTTTATAAAAGGAAAAAATATGAATATAATTTTTTAATCAATAGGATACTGTTTCAGTTTTATGGGACAAATGATAAATAATCCAAGAGAAAGAAACAGCTTTCTTCTTAGTGTATTTTATCCTTAAATACTCTTTTATTTGAAATTAAAAGACACTAGGAAATTAATGAATTACCTTTTATCAGGCTAACCCTCCTACTGACGACAATGGTAAATTCTGAACAAAATATAAAAGAAAAAAGGCACAGAACAGCAACAAAAGTAGGATCACTGAACATGTAATAGGTATAACTGATTGAGTATTTGTGTTCCCCCAAATATCCATATGTTAAACCTAATCCCCAACATGATGGTATTTGTAAGAAAGGGTGCCTTTGGGAGATGATTAGTGATTAGATGACTGGGATTAAAACATTGATAAAAGAGGCCCTACAGAAATGCCTTGATCTTATGCTATTTGAGGATACAGCTAGAAAATGCCGTCTATGAACCGGAAATTGGGCCCTCACAAGATACCAAATCCAACAGCCCCTTGATCTTGGAGTTCCCAGCCATCAAAACCGAGAAAAAAAAAAAAAGCTGTTGCTTAAAATCTATCTCATTTAAGCTCTTTCACTATTTTTTTTTTTTTTGAGACAAGGTCTCATTCTGTCTCCCAAACCAGGGTACAATGGCATGATTGCAGCTCACTATAACCTCAAACTCTTGGTCTGAAGCAAGCCTCAGCTTCCCAAGTACCTAGGAGTATAGGCAAGTGTCACAGTGTCCAGCTAATTTGTTGTTTTTGTGTACAGTAGGGGAAGATTTCACTCTATTGCCAGGCTAGTCTGGAACTCCTGGTCTCAAACAATCCTCCTGCTTCAGCCCCCCAAAGCACTAGGACTGCAGGTGTGAATCACACCTGACCTTTATCAGATTTTGTTACAGCAACTTCACTAGACTAAGAAAACAGGTCAAAAATCATCCAAATTAAAGCACAGAGCAAAACACCTGGGGGAAAAAGATAGAATCTAAATAATATAGGTATAATTGATGTCCCAGAAGAAAAGAGAGAATGGGACAGGAAACAAAAATACTTTAAAAATAGTGGCCAAATGTATTTTCCATATTTGATGAAAAAGATAAACATATCTATCCAAAAAGCTTAACTAGGAAGAAAGATGATTGGATAGAAACCTCCAGCAATCATCCCTCTGCATGTATACTTAATTGAACAACTATCCACTAAAGCAAGCACCTTCGGAAAAAACAAAAATCAAGTGAGCAATTAATTATACCACCTGATTTTAACATTTTACCAAGAAGGGGGGCATGGAAGAGGGTAGAAAACACAGTCTTGCATTGCCTGTGCTACCTCTCTGCCATCTTTCCATAATGCTACATCAGCAGCCAAGTAAAGTACCAACCATTCCCAAACCCTGCGGCCTTATTTCCTGGGGGCATTTCTGGACCAACTCTAAGCCAGAAGGAAACATGCTGCCTTGAAGGAAAGGACGCAGTCCTGGTAGAATTCACTACCTGCTGAGCTCTTGGGCTTTGAATAATCATCAGAAGTAAATAAGCAAGAGTGACCTATGGCTTTGGTTAAGACTGGGCTCCTTTCAGGTGCAACCAGGTGTCCCCCAACTCCACCCATCTAGCACAGAGAGGAGCGAAAGAGAGTGAAAGACTTTGCCTAAAAATCCAGGGAATTCCTTTTCATCTTATCCAAGCTCACCAGGCAGTACCGAAAGGAATCTGCAAAGAATCACAGCATTACTGGGCTTGTGGCATTACAAGTGCTAACAGAGATTCAGTGACTAGAGACTTAAACCACAACACTTCATTCAATTTGAGTATCTGGAAAACCTTCTCAAGATTAGAGCAAACAAGGCCAGGTGGTGAAGATTAAAATAAAATACATAGGCTCGGCGCATGTGGTTCAGTAGGCTGAGGCGCCAGCCACGTACACTTGAGCAGACAGGTTCAAATCCAGCCCGGGCCCGCCAAACAATGACAGGTGCAACCAAAAAATGGCCGGGCATTGTGGCAGGTGCCAATAGTCCCAGCTACTTGGGAGGCAGAGGCAAGAGACTCGCTTGAGCCCAGGAATTGGAGGTTGCTATGAGCTGTGAAGCCACAGCACTCTACCCAGGGTGACAGCTTGAAGTTCTGTCTCAAAAAATAAATAAATAAATAAATAAAATACATAACTCTTCAAATGACCGGTAATTAGTGAACATCGCAAGCATCAAGAACTTCCAGGAATACGTGACCTCACCAAATAAAACAAGGTACCAGTGACCAATCCTAAAATAATGAAGATATGTGACCTTTCAGACAAAGAATTCAAAATAGCTGTCCTAAAGAAGCTCAATGAACTTCAAGACAACACAGAGAAGAAATTCAGAAGCCTATCACAGAAAATTAACAGAGAATGAAAATTTTTAAAAATGATCAAGAAAAAATTCTAGAACTTAAAAACTCAAATGACAACTCAGCGCCTGTGGCTCAACGGGCTAAGGTGCCAGCCACGTACACCTGAGCCGGCGGGTTTGAATCCAGCCCAGGCCCGCCAAACAACCATGGTGCCTGCAACCTAAAAAATAGCCAGGCATTGTGGCAGGTGCCTGTAGTCCCAGCTACTTGGGAAGCAGAGGCAGAAGACTCACTTGAGCCCAGGAATTGGAGGTTGCTGTGAGCTGTGATGCCACAGCACTCTATTCAGGGTGACAGCTTGAGGCTCTGTCTCAAAAAAAAAAACTCAAATGACAAACTAAGAAATGTGTCAGAGTCTCGACAGCATAATTGACAAAGCAGAAGAGAAAACTGGTGAGCCTGAAAACAGACTATTTGAAAATGCACAGTCAGAAAAAAAAAGAATAAGAATGAATCATGCCGATAGGCTGGAAGATGGCAGCGGAGATGGTCCCGTAGCCCATCTCTCCCAGTCAGCAGGTGAGAGGGTGGGAGCTCTGGACCTTTTCTCCGTGTGAACTATTGGAGTGGACAGGCAGCTGGTGAGACAGAGATTGGAAGGATTGGCGATTTTGAAATATAGTTCTTAACAGTGGAAACTGTTGCAAACTGCTTCCCCCTGCCCAGCAGAGGGGCAGCCGGCTCCTCCCACAGGGAGGACAGCAGGTCCCAACCCATAAACTCTAATCTGAGAAAATTCCACTGAAGCATGGAACTCAGAGTTTGACGATCAGAAAGGGGCACTGTAGGAACCACGGAGACCCGGGCAACCCTGGCGTGAGCAGAGGGGTCCAGACTCTGCTGGACTGACACATTGGAATGTCCAAAATGGCAAGCGCCTTTTCCCCAGATCAATGAGAGAGAGAAAGAATGGGTGACCAGCCAGCGTTACACTAGGCAGGGACCCTAGTGAAGCCTGAGAGGGGCGGAAAAGACACTTTGAGCTGTGGAAGTTGGCGAGGAGGGCCCCAGGGCACTTCAGCTGGAGAATAACTGAAGTTCAAGTTCCCACCAACAGCCCCATGAAGCCCTCTCCCCTCCAGCCTTCACAGCGGCTGGGAGTGGCTGCGAGCTATGGCCATAGCAACCGCTGCACCGGGTGCTGCTGCGGTCTCTCTGAAGCCGCTGCCCCGCGAATAGTGATGACACTGCCGAGGCCACCGAGATCTGCAGCGACAGCCTGGCCCCTCCCCTCCAGCCTTCACAGCTGCTGCGAGCGGCTGCCACCCACGGCCATAGCAACCGCCACTGCTGCTGCTACCAGGGTCACTCCAAAGCAGCTGCTACCGTGATCCGTGGTGCCGCTGCCCCGCGAATAGTGACACCACCCTGCTGACACCGCCGTGGCCACCGAGATCTGCAGCGACTGCGAGGCCCCTCCCCCCACAGTCGTCATGAGCCCCGCTCCCGCGCTCCCCTCTCACAGCAGATCGTTGTTGCCAGACTGGACTGCAATTCTATATACATATAAGAATAATATTTTTGAGATTTTTTTTTAATATCCTTTTCTTGGAGGTGCTATCAACAAATAACTCTTTACTTCACTTTCTTTTCTTAGACTATTTTTATTACCTCCTATTCTCAACTGAACATTCTTCTTCCTCTCCTGTGTTAATTTCTTTATTCTCTCTCCCCCTCCTCTCCCTCCCTTCTTATAGCTTCTAAGAGTG